>JAPPVO010001231.1:0-26534 GCA_030407325.1 Camellia japonica | reverse complement strand
CAAGTAGGGGTGTATGTCGCCGATACCACAACATGTAAGGTCGGGAGAGGGGAGGACCCCCATCGCTCCACTCAGCCTGTACCATAGTGTCGCGACGGGCATCCCACAACGTTATGTATGCATATGTGCACACTCCAGTCAGTGAGGGCTCGGCCACGCCTATCAGTCGCATGCAAACCGCCACTCGGTGTCACACCGATCCGGCACGGACTGGACCCGACCAAACTGTCCGAGGACACGATCAGGGAGATGCCACTTCAACCACGTCAAAACAAATGAGTGGCACTCTCGCCATCCATATCTCCTCACCTAGTCGGCAATAGTTGGGAGCGTATCGAGGACCTCAGCATAAGGCTGCCAGATAAACTACAATAACGACAAGTCTATTAAAAATCGCTCATGAACATATACACGCCATATGACAATTAAAATTTAGGTATTTAAATTTGATACCTCGCCGTCTATCATCCGGTCAAGCTGGTCTCTATACACGACGACTACGTGGGTCGATACAACCTCGTGGCCTATGTCAAACCCTCCACCGGCTACCTCGAGGTCCGGCCGGCAACTGCATGTGTCTCCTGGCCGATGGGAACCTCACCAGGAGCAACCAATTGCCGCCTAGACGGGGCAATGCGAAATCAATCTCTCCCACGCCCAAATCTGCAATAGTTTGAACGCAATTACAATACTAATATATGCCATACAATATGAATTGACATGTAATAAAAATTCTTACTAACCTGTAGCAAGACAAGGGTCCTCCCGCCTGATTCGCACCCACCTGAGCTGCTCGACATAACATCCTATACAAGCATGCCAAAGCCGCGGCGCCCCAGCTGTACTGGCCGATCACGTCAATGTTCTCAATAGTGGCAAGTACATCAGCTTGAGCAGTTCTGTGACTTATCAGGGAGAAGTACCCCCCAATAAGCCACAGAATATATGCTCGGGCATGCTGATGTACTAATCATCTGGAGCATGATCTGGAAGATGGCCCTTGAAACTGCTCGGACAGCCACCTCACCCTCACTCTACCTGCTGTAAGTCTGCAGGTGTAGGTGCTACTCCCAATAACTCAGCACATAGGCTATCCACTGCTCCCTCGTCAATGATGGGTCAGGTCCAGTAAATGCTCGCCCATCAATCCGTAGACCGTATAGGACAGATACGTCCTGCAATGTGACGGTGGCCTCACCGGTCGGGAAATGAAATGTATGAGTCTCTGTGCGCCACGTCTTGACGAGAGCAGTAATGAGTGGGTGGTCCAGTCTGATATGGCCTATACGATATACACCATAGAATCCCGCGCGTAGTAGACACTGCAAGACTCTATGGTCCAATGGATGCTCCCACAGGCCGGAATCTCCCCGCCGGCATGCCACTACGGTGCGTGCCTGGTCCTGCATAACAGAATGAGTAGTTTAAATTATAGCATTATCACGTAATATAAAACAAAATGCAGGATATTTTCATTGTAAGCGTAAAGTCCAACAAACGTTATTCATACCGGGTCCTCCATATACTGTCAGCCGATGTGGATGACTCAAAAGTGGGACCTCATCAGGTAGATGTGCCATGAAGCCTGTACAGTTGAAAAACAATACATTTTTAAAAACTGTATTGGTGAGCATATTTAATTTAACTATAACAATTAAACTCAAATTATTCTGTACATGACGACTTGAAAAACAAATGTGGTCGATTATTTTAAAAGTATCAATTTGTGTGCCATTAACATGGAAGCAATTCACTAAAATCTAAATTTTGCATATTATGTGCCATTAAATATGATAAGCAATTCAACAGAACCTATCGTTATCTATGCTATAACTAATATAGAAATCTTTTACAAAATCATTTTACGGTCTCAGTTACATAAGCTTAATAATGACCAGTAACATGTGGATAGTTTTCGTACATAAATATTTGCGAAAAAATGGAATGAGAATTTTTTTTCCAAACCTTCATTATTGATTTTGGCATATTTGACAAAACTTCATTATTGATTTTGGCATATTTGACAAAACTTCATTACATTTATGGCATATTTGACAAAACTTCATTATTGATTTTGTAATGTTTTTTTTTCCAATAAAGTATCAAATTTGTAAATTACGTACATCTAATTCAGAAATTGTAAATGTACAAAATGCTTGCATCAGTCGAAATATTAAAATCTTCAAATGGTAGAAGAACTATGTGATTTTAAACTAAATTTGTAATAGACATTTTCAATCAAGTAGAGAATAAAAAACATAGGCCTATGTGATATATAAATGTTTTTGCATTGTCATTTAGTTTAATTTATTTGTTTAGTATGTTAGTTGTAAATTTGTCAAGGAAATCAAACAATTACAATATATAAAGAATTACAAAATAGAAATGATCTATTACAAATAAAAAATGATCTATTTAAATGTACGACCCCGTTTACAAATAATGAATTACAAAAAAAAAGAAAATGATCTATTACAAATAAAGAATTAAAAAATGATCTATTACAATATGTAAGTATTACATAGTCTTCATCGACCAAGTCGCGCCGGACATGTTCGCCTGTCATGACCTATCTGCTGGTACTCACTGCAACGAGCGGTCAAACGCCTATCTGATATGTTCATCTCATTCGGAATACGAGACATAGATGCACGACCCCGTTTTACTTTTCGCAAATGCAGTACATTAGGCATTAAGGTCCATTGCGGATCGGCCCAATAATCTTGATGCGGTATTGGATTGAATTTAGTTTCTCAAACCCTCATGTATACAGGAAGCCTATATACTAGATCAACGTACTCGAATGGATTGTCACCGCATTCAGACATTACAGCGAGCATATGAGAACATGGATAGTGTCGTATCTCATATTTCCCACAACTGCACGTGGGTTGATTCATCCGCACAATTTGTGTATTGCGACCTCGTCCATGGCGAAAAGATGTTTGCACCTCAAACACGCGACGTGGCCTATCAGAAAATTGTAATAAAACTAATCAAGTTCATATTTTAGGTGTACTTAATTTGACAACATAATAACAACAATTTAGTTTATATTACGAACTAACCTGTCATATGATATCAACCTGAAAGTATTTGCCCTTGCGATGCCATCCTCAATAGTTTTTTGCATCTCTCTAGGGTATTGGAACTCATTTCGTACATCTATTTCAGCTTGGGCTCCCATCTCGTCAAAATATTTTACGAGCCGCCGAAATGTAAATTCAACCATAGCTGAGATAGGTAAAGTTCCTTGCACCTTTCAAGACGCTATTGAAGCACTCTGCATCATTGCTGGTCAATACCCCCCACCGATGTCCACCGTCATACGAAAGGGCCACTCCTCAGGATTCATATTGTAAACCCAATTGATGGCTTCTTGGTCAATAGCCTGTATTTGTTGTAAGTAACCATTACACTTCCGTCGTTGATGAGCACTCCCTGCTTTCCATAGAAGTTGTTTCAGCTCCTTTTTCTGAACTTAGTGTTAAAGTTACTACAAACATGTCGAAGGCAGTGCCGATGATATCCAACAAATTGGAGCGAGGGATTCAGCCAATGCCGCCTCACAGCAGCTAAAATACTCTCAGCTCGATTAGATATCAAAGTCACTCCCTGTCGGTCCATGACAATATGTTCCTTGATATTTGAAATGAAGAACGACCAAGACTCCAAACTCTCCCTGTCGACAACAGCGAATGCAAGCGGTAATATTTTGCCATTGGCAGTGACAATCGTTGCTACAAGCAACACACCAGTGTATTTCCCGTATAAGAATGTACCATCTATGGTTATAACAGGCCTACAATGTCTGAATCCATCGATGACGGGTTTGAAAGACCAGAAAACAAAGTGGAAGACGGGCATAATGGTTGTATTTCCGGTATATCTATGTTCCATTGCACGATGGTGCCAGGATTAGATGTTTGTAATGCATACATGAATTTAGGCAACATCCTATATGATTCATCCCAATCCCCGAATACCATTCTATTGCCTTTGCCCTTGCATGCCACGCCTTCTTGTATGATATACTATAGTTATGGTCTTTTTTATATCTTTGATGACATTCTTAATGGGCATATCAGGTTCATTCTGCATACGACAATACCTATGAGTCAGATTATTTTTGTGTGAACACTTTAAACAAACAAATATGTATATAAATGTAAACATTTATTTTGTATACTCACCGCAACTTGTCCCAAAAGATGAGAAGCAATGTAACTGGAGCTAATATTTGTGTGGTCCCTGTTCATTCGTGGTATAAACAATGGTGAGGACCCCTGTACTGCTTTTATTTCAAAAAGACCATGTATCCTACTAAGAGATGCACGCAACCACATCTACAATCGTGCTTGCAAGCACACACCCAAATGTCTCGCTTGGAGGTTACGACTTTATACTCTCGATTATTTGTTGCATGGTACAATTTCACAGCATGTACGAGTTGTTCTTAAACGAAAACCATCCCTTTGTCCAACTCTGGATTTTCAGCATTCCAGATTCGGTTACGGGGAACGACATCGTGGTTACTAATGTCAAAATCACCACCCATGTGAATGTTGTCATAGAAAGGGATTTTAGGTCTAGATGGAATGGGGGCATTCTGAATATCAACGGGAGCGTCGGCATCATCTTCTTCATCATCATCATCATTTGATCCGCCCATTAAATTTTCTTCATCACACATTTCATTCTCATCATTGTCTAGGGCGACATCAGGACCGTACATGTCACTGTCAGCAAACTGCATAGAATTAACCGTTTCAGCCATATTACCAGCAACTTCAACTGGTGGCATGATGGCTGTAGGTGGGCACATCTTCGGTGTTATTGTGAAATTCAGTCTCGTATCCACCATGTGAACTTGATTCTCCACCATGGCCATTGAAATGTCTGTTGTGTGTAGCCAGCTGCATAACATTCATTTGATTCATACATAGGAGACTGAAACGCTGTCGTGTCAATCCCATGTGTCAGCAATGTAGTGAACGGATGAGGATCCATCTGTGTTATATTCGGAAGATTGTGTACAACCTCTTTCTCAATGTACACTTCCAAACAATTTGGTGGTTGGAAACTTCCACCGATACTTAATACGGTGTTAACGCCTCATCGTCATTTATCGGTAATATTTTGTATTTGCTGGTTGCTTGCCACTGGCGATAAGGATATCTACATTTGAAGATCAATCGGACTGTTTCCCCGTAACTTGCCATCTTGGACATAAACATTCTCCAAATTGCCAAGTGTGGTGCCAAGTTGCACTCCATATATCCCTTTCGGCTCAGCATCATACAACACACCTTCATCGGGATCCCGAATTATGTTTCCCCCCCAGTAGAAGATAATTGGAACAGTTGCCATATATACTTGCTTCAATAAAACAATAAACATTAAAATATCAACAATATATATATATATCGAATTCTACTTCTAAAATAAACATTAAAAGAAGAACAATAAATTTTCCAGAAGTCACATTTATATCATAAGTGACATTTTCCTATCAAAATCAACCCTTATTTTTTGTCAATTTATATTTTCCAGGGTTGAAGAAACTGTAGAGGTAAACATTAATTCAATTTATATTTTGTCAGCTTTATATTTGTGTCTCAATTTGATTATTACTGTTTATTTCTCATTTTTTCTCACTTATTTTTATTCGTATAAAACAACAGCTGAGATTTCATCTCTACGTGGAGTTTTTATTTACTTCCTATGTGAGACTCTTATCTTTTCTACGTGAATGTTCTTTGTTGTCATTGCTCTTTGTCTTAATTTAAAAAAAACATCACAACAAGTATACTTCTTTTGAATTAGTGGCGAAAAATAAATTTTGAATCACATAGCAGCAATAACTTCATATGATCCCTCCCTCAATATGATCAATTTTTAAAGGCATTCACTGAAAATAAATAAATAAATAAATAAATAATAATGACTCTACACAACCGTTAATTTAGGCATGATTTAATCGTACGCATGTAAGCGGGACCAATTTTAAAAACACGTATTTTGTTTTCTTTTCATAAATCTTGATCTATTTTTTGTATTTTCATAAGGTAGACAGATATATCACACATTTAAAAAACACTTCATTCTATCAAGTATTTTTCTTATGCAGTGAGACTGGACAAAATTGGACAAATCATACAAACATCTTAAATCATAGTGTAAGTTTTGTAGATAATTAAATATTTCTTCCATTGAGTTGAAAGAACGCGATTGATTTGGACAATATAAAATAGAGGTTGCAAACATTGTTATTAATTTTTTAAAACTGGTGATCCAATTCTTCAGATTTATGGACAATATAAGTTAATTTGATTTGCTCAAACTTGTGCCATTAGGGACCTTAATGACAAAGTTATTTCCTATGTGAACTAGTAACCCTCGTCCACTTTGTAGAGGTCATAGAGGCTTTCTTATAAAATTAAAAAAAAAAGGCTCATTTTGGATCGTTCTGAAAAGTAAGAAAAAAAATTAATTTATTTACTCCTTTTTTTTCTTAAACATACAAAAAAAAATAATAATTAGAGAGATAATTTATAATGGCCAAAAATTAGAGAGAATTAAATTGAAGTTGGTGGTTAAATGTATGGACTAAATTTTGGATAGTTATCCATGTGAATCTATCGGGCCATCCGTACCAATTATTTGGTATTACGAAACACAGGCTTACCCATCAAAGTGCCATTTTTTTTTTTTTTCTTCTTACCTACGAAATTGCTATGGACTATTAATTAAAATAGTTTAAGACTCTTTTCATGCATATATTATAACTAGTCTAATAATGACTTCTAATTATATAAATAAAAATAAAAATTATTAAAACATAATGTTTAGATTTTCCTTTTCAATGGTGGTGGACAGTCACAAAGCGGAAGTGGCGAAGTGGCAATAAGTCGCTTCGTTCAATACCATTTCAAAAACTTTTTCTAATTTTCTTAAGTTTTCTGAGGAATTTTTAATTTGTACTATAATGCTATTATATGTATTACAAATTCAGCTCATTAAATTTTTTAATCATATTCTGGGTGCCTGACCCAAATATAGTGAAATAAACCCAAACGAAATTAAACCAAAATTTTTTTATTTAATAAAATAGAGTCAAAATTAAATATTTGAGACAACATGATATTTTCATTTATTATTTTGAAGTCAATAAAAATATTTTTTTTGAACAAAATAGAGTCAAAATAAATATTTCAGAGAACATGATCTTTTATTTAAGAGAACGATCTTTTCATTTATTATTTTGAAGTAAATACAAATATTTTTTTTTTAATAAAATACATTCAAAATTAATATTTTTTTTTAATAATTACATTTAGTAGAAATTAGACATTTTGATTCAAAAAATATAGACATTAACAATTTCTGAAGCATAATTTGATTCAAAAAATATAGACATTTTGATTCACAAGCATAATTTCAAAATTCCAATTTCTGATTTCAAATTTCAAAATATAGACATTTCATAATTCCAATTCAACAATTCTCAATTACATGAATTTCATAATATGACATTAACAATTATGAATTATATGAATTTCAATTTTTTTAATTTTATTCTTAATTAAACAAATTACTTTTTAAAACCCTAATTTCAAACCTTAATTTCCTTTTAATTCCTCTTAACAAGCAAAAAAAAAAAAAAAAATTTCAATTCAACAAATATAAGTTGGTTTATTCAAAATTCAAAATATAGACATTTTGATTCACAAGCATAATTTCAAAATTCCAATTTCTGATTTCAAATTTCAAATATTAAACATTTCATAATTTCAATTCTCAATTCTCAATTCTCAATTCTCAATTATATGAATTTCATAATATGACATTAAATATTTATGATTTATGAATTTATGAATTTCATAATTCCAATTTTCAATTCTCAATTCTCATATTTATGATTTATTTAAAAAATTCAAAAAATTAAAAAAAATTCCAAACCTGATTTATGATTCAAAAGCATAAAAATTCACAAGCATTAGAACCCTTAATAATGTGAACCCTAAAATGTCATCCTAAAAGGATGTGTGAACAATCTGATATCGAGCAACAATTATCATTAGAACCCTAATTTCATAACCACTGATAAAGCATAAAAAAATCCAAACCCAAATATTGAATTTACAAGCAACATCCAAAAATTCAAAAGCATAAAAAATTCCACAAATTCAAAAGCATTCACATATCTGATTTCTAATTTCCAAACCCTGATTTTGATTCAAAAATTCCAAACCTTAATTTCATACCACACTGATAAAACCCTAACACATTAATAATTCACATATAAAACCCTAACATTCACAGCAAATTAAAACACATTCACATTTTCACAAACACAAAAAATAAATACATAAATTAGGGTTAACTTTCATACCACGGAGAGAGAGGAGAGCAGAGACAGAGAGTGAGAGCAAAGAGCAGAGAGAGAGAGCAGAGGGAGAGCGAGAGCGACAGTGAGCCGAAGCAGAGCGAGATCGAGTGAGTCTGAGAGCAAAGAGAGATGGAGAGTGAGAGATGGAGAGTGTTTGAGACAGATAGATCGAGCAAGACGAAAAACCTAAGTGTCAAAAACGTGAATGCAAATGAGGGGGGGTTTCGTGTTTTATAGGACTGTTAAAAACGCTAATTGAAAAGCGTTTTCATTTAGTTACAGTGAAGTCGCTATTTGGAATAGCGTTTTATTCACAAAAGTAATGCACAGTGAAGTCGCTATTCGGAATAGCGTTTTCTTCAGGAACCTTAACCCGGACATGAAGCGCTATTCAAAATAGCGTTTTATACCAAAAAAAAATTTATGTTAGAAGCGCTATTCAGAAAAACGTTTTCCTAATTAAAATTGCGATTTCGAATAGCGATTTCACTATTCATCAAACTTTGGTCTCCTAACAGTAAAAGCGCGATTTGTAATAGCGCTTTAGCTTTGTTTGGGAATTCCGTCAAAAGTAGGCCTAGTTTGGAAAATAGGAGGCAAAAGAGGCTTAGTTTGGGAAAAGCCTCGGAGAACTTGGCAGAGGTACCATTACCTTCTAGTCAATGTCTAGTAAATTGGCATTTCATTGTGGAAAGGTGTATCATTGGCTTACCGTGTTTAAGGCAGGTAGAGCATAACTTATTTATCATTATTTGTCTCAGTGTATCCGGGTATGTTATGGGTTATGATGGTTATAGTTTTGAAAGGCCGAGTTGCCTCATTTGTTGATTAGATACTTGTTGTTTGCTTGTTGTTTCCTTTGGTACTAAAGGTATGCGTGTATAGATATGAATGTGTTGGAAACGAACATAAATACTATATTGAGATTGTGAAAAATGTGAAGGATATTGAATACTTGTGAACATGTTTTGAAAAGGCAAATCAGGTGCAAGTCCGGAAAGTGAGAGAAAACGTAATGGGCTTGGTGAAATTGTTTTCTAGAATTTGTTATTGTCATATGAAGTTTGGAAAAAGGTAATAAGAAGAAAGAAAAGTGAATTGCTTACATTATTGAATGAAATGAATGATTTTGAGAAAAGTTCTTATATACCTATATTTCTGTATAAATCGTCACATTATTATTATAGTATGAGACTAAGCATTCATGATCATAGCTATCTGTAAGTTGTTATTGTTTAGGATCATGTTGAGATTCTTACTGGACTTTATGTTCATCCCACGTTGCTAATCTTTTTTCAGGTGAACATCGAGGAGTGTTTCAAGGTCATGGATCTTCTTTACTTGTTGGCCACGGGGCCTTTTATTTGTGGACAGAATGTCATTGATGTAAAAGGGTTAAACCCTTCCTCTTAGTTTAAAAGATGTAAGGCTACGGGCAATTTATAAATTGTAATCACTAAAGCATCTATAGATTTTGATAACTTTTTGGACAATTTAAACTGTCCAATTTATTAATACAATTTATAGATTCTATTTATTTTTAAACCCTTCCTCTTCTTTTAAACTGTCTAAAACTCTTGAGGCCTAAAGCATTAATCTATAGATTTTGATAACTTTTTGGACAGTTTAAAAGAAAGATCTATCTGCCTATTTTTAAATTAAAAAATGGGAACATATAGATCTATCACTCTGTACATTTATAATCACTTTAAAATTTTAAAAATAGGGACTAATAATTCTATTTATCCACTTTTTAATCATTTTTAAATTTAAAAATAAGAACAAATAAGCCTATTTATGTCATTTTAAGGTCTATTTTGAGAAGTGGGTTAAAATCTCTCACAAAAAAATTAAAAAATAATTTTTAATCATCTCCTTAAAACACCCCTAAATCACTTTGGCTGGCAGTTGCCCTACTAGCCCCCTCCCTCCATTCTGAATTCAACCAAAAAAACATAATAATAATAATAATTTAAGCATAGTGGTCAATGTGGAAATAATTCTAACTATAAGGGGTAAATTGCATTTCCCCCTCAATTGGGAAAGCAAAGTTGTCTAAAATGATGTACAACTGTGTAAGGCTTCGTTTGAGGAGTAGATTGATTTTTTAATTTTTTGATTTTTTAATTATTTTCCTGCTCCACATACCCCTCACAGTCACACAACCCCCCATACCAGGGGACATAAAACAAGCAATAACAAACATCCACAGTAAACAAAACTCATCGACAACCGCAACGATGTTAAACAAAAAATAAAGAAATGTAACATGGAAAAATTTTACAACTCGAAAACCATTGCAAAGAAACCATGGCACACCCGCAAACAAATGGAGGTGTCGACGTCTGAACTGTTATGTATGTGACACCGACACACCACTAACGGCTGAAATAGTACGTTTGTCACACCGTCACACCATCGCCTTTGAGCCCACTACGCAACCAGTCCGAAACCCTAACGGCAATGGCAGAGTCATCTGCTAAAGTAACATTCGGGGTTACCCGAAATACTATCCAACATGACAAAAAAGAAAACGTATTCCCACGAATCACATACAATCAAAAAAACTGAAGGGTGTAACCGTCCATACCACAACGATGTACATGGAAAAATATGCTGAACAGGATCAAATCTCTCTATTAGTAGGACTTATCGAATCAAAAGTTTAAAGTTGGGATTGATTGGTATATTTGATTGTGGAATGGGATTTACTAGTAAATAATCCTAAAATATTTAGGATTTTTTTGGAAAGTGAGTTAAAAATCACTTCTCAACTTTTAATATATTTTAAGTCATCTCTTATATTTTTTTACACGTTTTGTAAAACAAAAGTCAAAAAAATTAAAAAGTCAATTTTTAACCATCTTTCAAAAACTCATTTGGATTGACTTTTTTGACTTTTGTAAGAAAAAAATAAAATGATTATGATTTGAATGTGACATTTTATCTTATTAATTTTTTAACATATATATATATATATATATATTTTTGGTGGCTAAAAGAACACCAATTTCATTCTAGCTCATTGCCAAACAAGGGCTAAGTTATCATCATTCATTTTAGTCCTATCATCTCTTATATAATATTTTTTTATTTAAATAAACACAAAAAAAATAAAAATAAACATCACATATAAATTATAATTATTTCACTATTTCCTCTGATAATTATTTGGCTTAAATAAAAATAAAAGTCAAAATATTTCAAAAACAGAGCAAAAAAAAAAAAAAAACCAAAACATGGCGTAAAGCAGCGGGTATTTATTTACAGGAGAGACTCTCTTTTCCCTGTCCGTGTGTGTTGTATGTGTTGGTGGGGGATCTGAGAAGAAGATGGGGATCAGATTCATATTGATGGTGAACAAGCAAGGCCAAACTCGTCTTGCCCAATACTACGAGTACCTCACTATTGACGAAAGACGTGCTCTTGAGGGCGAAATCGTTCGTAAATGCCTCGCTCGCACCGAACAACAGGTGTCTTTCTATCTATCTACTGTTCCTAGTTTTTGCAAATTTTCAATCTTTCTTCCAAATCTTACCCACTCTCTGGTTGTTTTCCTTCGATCTTTCTCCTCAATTTAATCTTTTTGCAATGGTTTCAAATTCTAATTTTGAATTAATTTAATTACTATGTGAATCCAAATACCCAATTAAGTAATCTAATTAATAAGGATTTTATTCTGGTATTGAAATATTATTTCACAATTGCATCTTCAATAGTGAAAGAGAGACTGTTCCTGAAAATCAATTTTAGGATCCAAAGAAGTCTAGGGAAGTGCATAAATATAGAAATGCTTGAGACAGATCAAGTTGGGTGTGGCACTATGGTAATGTTAATGGTGTTGATTGAATGTGCTGTGCAATTGTCTCTTCGCATATGCACCATAAGGAAAGCGAATTGAGAAGCCTATTCAAGCAAGAACTCTCTATAGCCAGCTACACCCTCCTCTGTGATGAAATTTATAAGCAGAGGATTAAGTTTTTTTTGATAACTCGGTATCCAGTCCAATGGACTGATTAATCTAGGGACCAATCCCATCATCCACTAGCAAGGCCCCAATTAAAGCCGGGAAAAGCCTTGTATAAGGAGAGAGCACCCCCAAGTCCCAGGCCTTGACATAAAATTGGCAACTTTTACCAGTTTTAAATTTCTGTGTGTCAAAACAGGACTATTTCATGACTTTGTGTGTTAGCTATAATTTTGTGTTAGTACTTATCATATAAATGTCAATGACATGTTCGGGATATTAAAACCAGGAATGGAGTTCCTGGTTTCAGAAGAAATTTTTTTTAAACTCTGATTTGCACAAGGTTAGTGCAGTAACTGGACCGGCATTAGCTAATGGTGGGTTTAACTGGTCACCTGATAGCTAGGTGGGTTTAACCAACAGCTTTCTCTATTTTCTCTCTTTTGGTGTCTCTTCAACCGTTGTGGAAATTCACTCACCACCATCACTCTTACCTGAGTCACCACTGTGCATCATGACCACTGCAATCAAACCCACCCCAACCTCTATTCCATCCCATCACTCTTTATCTATAAATATAAATATCTTAATATATATATATATATATATATTTATATGTATAAATATAACCCATCCAAATCCCACCACAGCATCGCCTCTTATCTATATGTACAATACAAACTGAATAACATGGAAGATGCAACTGGAGGTTGATGGTTAAAAAAGGAAGAAGGGGAAGATAACGCAACTATAGAGTGGCTTATGGTGAAAGCATGGAGAATGGTTGGGGTTTGGTAAGAAGATGATAGTAGTAAAAAGAGATTTTATTTTTGTTTATTAAATATAGCGTTTTGTTTATTAATGTAGCATATTTTAGTCATCTTATAATGATTTTCAGGACATAATTGGGAATTCAATATTATTTTATTACAATAAGGGTGAAAAAAGTCATTCATGCAGTTCAACTTGAACAATTATTAGGTCTCCTTAACTGATTATAAAGGCATGCATACATATACATTAGAGGAAATCAGTTATTATCTGTGTAAGTTTTATATAAATTATCTTAAAAATAAGAATTGAATGAACCTTGTGTATACACACTTCAAATAGTTCATAGAAATATGTATGTTGCATTAGCCTTGCTTTTTCGATATATAGATAGGCAAGCCACGAAGTTAAGCCCTTGCCTATTGAAAATAAAATCTAGACAAGTGGCTGTTTTGATTTCTTTGGCTCTCCTTCCTTTTATATGATTAACTCTGTGAAGTATTGGCTCTTCATGTTAGTTGACTTGTTTAGTTTACTATCCATGAGGTATTGACTCTGTGTTAGTTGACTTGTTTAATTTTATTTCCTAAAATTTTTTTGGGGCCAAAGTTATTCTTCCACTTGTTTTAGATCATTAAAAAAATTAGATTTTGTTTGACTTCTGGGTGTTTCTGAATCTGTCGATTCTATTGTTACTATTCTATTGCACCTGAACGGATATTCTTAATCTCTCCCTGATGTTTTTGGTAAATGAATGCAGTGTTCCTTTGTTGAGCATCGGAACTACAAGATTGTATACCGGCGCTATGCATCACTATTCTTCTTGGTTGGAGTTGACAATGAAGAAGTAAGTTTTATGCTTCTCTTCCAATTCAGAGAATAGTGCTTTGTTTTTTAAAAGATTGAACATGACATAAATTTTACCAATATTAAAATTGATTATTCTTCTTATGATTTATGTTTTATTTTCTATATGGTGGAAACTGTATCTTTTGGGCATTGAAGGATTGCTAACCTGACATGCCTATGAAGTGGTTGTGCTTTACCTTCCTATCACAGGGATGAAGTGCCTCTGTCAGTCTCCCTGACAGTGACACAAATTTCCTATGCTTGGATTGTATTCTGACATCCTTTGAAATGTGTCTGTGATGTATATGGCATCTCATATCTTCACAAGAAAGATTCAATTACATCTAAGAAATCTTTTACTGTTAGGTTTGGCTTGAAGTTTGGTTATGTCAAGTTTAAAACTTCAATTCCGACCTGAAACTCTAGGTGTAGAATAAAAGAATTGAAGCTGTTTTGGATTGTATAACAATCTTTTATTATTATTTTTGGTTTTAAGTTTGGTTATTTAGAATTTTAAAATTTTTGTTCAGACCTGAAACCCTAGGTGAAGTAGAATAAGATAAATGCAGTTGTTATTTGGTGAACTTATTTAACAATGAGCTATTACTTAGTATTGTTTGGGCCAGCTGATGACTCCAAGGCCTAGATTTCTTTTTGGTCATCAAAATTAAGTCTGGAATTGAATAAATGATTTAGATTATTATTATTATCAGCTTATTGTCATTATCACGGATTATTGGCGCCCATGTTCGGCTAGGATACTTGGTTTTTTGTTTTCCTGTGCAGAGTCATAATATATATATATATATATATTTGTATGCTAGAGTAAAAGCATATCCTCACTGATAAGCCATTGAAATACTTCCAACTCACATGGTTCTGCCCGCATTTATTTTATTTTTTTGTGATAACCGAGAACCGATCCTAGGCAAGGCCTTTTGGACCTACCCTAGGAGCACAAACTTGGGATAAATGCAACCACCCACTAGCCTCACATATCAGGAAAAGTAGGACATCAAGACTTGAACTTAAAACCTCCTGGATAGAACCTGTACGACTTACCATTTGAGCTGACCCTCACGGGTGTCCTGCCTGCATTTATGTCATGCATAATAAGATTTTAGCAGTTGCTCATTTGGTGCACGGAAATAATAATCATCCCTAGACTAGGAGACAAGTTTTGGAGCTGTACAAAATTCAATCATATATTCCTTCACTCCCAATTAGGAGCTCAATATGTATACATTAAGATCCTATTTTATTGTAGAAAAGCCAATTGCAGGGCTTTGGAGTTTTTTTTGTTGTTATCTGTTTTCTCAAATATTAGTGGCATATAGCTTAAGTAGTTACATGTGGTCAGTTTAAGGGAGAGTTCAAATAATGTCAGTTACAGCGAGGAAGCAATTGTAGTCATAGAGCATGTAGATATTAAACGAGCCCTTCTAAATTTTTTCTAATATATGTGAATTATTCTATAAAAAAATGTGCTATTATTTTCTAATTATGTTCACTCTCTTGTTATCCAGTCAGCTTATAATGTATGGGAAAAAGAAGAAGTCACCATGTAATTTATGTTTCTGTACCTGTCTTCCATTTTGCAGAATGAGCTTGCTATTCTGGAATTCATACACCTCTTAGTTGAAACCATGGATCGCCATTTTGGCAATGTGGTGAGTCTTCTGACAAAGAGAATAAAATAAATTCCGACTCTCTCTCTCTCTCTCTCTATATATATATATATATATATTAATCAATCAAATTTGTAAATTTGCAGTGCGAGCTGGACATCATGTTCCATCTAGAGAAAGCACATTTCATGCTGGAGGAAATGGTCATGAATGGGTGTATTGTTGAGACAAGCAAGGCTAACATTCTATCTCCAATACAGCTGATAGACAAGGCGTCGTAACCATTTTCACTCCAATGCTTTAAACATGCCAAATCTATGCACTGGCACTTTCTTTGATCTCTTTAGGGTTATTGATTCATGTACTGTTGTTGTCTACTGTACAACAGGATGAGCGGAACTAGGGTATTTCATCGAAATGGATAAGAACTTACAGTTGATTAAATATATTGCATTATGAGGTTGGTTGTGTGATTTTTACAATTGCTTGATTGTCTTTAGAAATCAGTAGATATTTTATTCTTTTTCTTGTAATGAAATAAGATGATGCAAAAATAATAAGAAGGCTCCGTTTGGATTGTTGAATTTGGTAGGAAGGGATTTGAGATTGAACCTCATAAATATGCAAGTACTAGAGCAAATTCTAACATGCCAGTGTATCATGCAGTCATACTGGGATTGGAGCCCATTCTTTCATTAAAATTTAGGAAAAATAAATAATTAACAACGATTCATGCTCTGTTTGTTGCGGTAAAAAATAAGTTTAGATGATATTTTCTATAAAAAATGTTTTTTAATGTTTGGTTGCAACTTTAAAATTAATGGTTGTGGTGGTGGTAGTAGTAACGATAATGATAGTATTGGAGGAGGTGGGATGGTGGTGGTTGTATGGATAGGTAGTATAGTGGGAGTGGTTGTGGGTAAAGTTTTTAAAGACAAATGTTTAACATAAGACGTTTTACTTTTTATGAGGCGAGACGTAAGTCTTAAGGCGTTGAGATATAAGCATTTCAAATTTTTAATTTTTATATTTAAGTAATTTAAATATTTAAAATAATAAATAAATACATCAAAATTAAATATAAATGTGTAAATATTTTTCTTCACTATAGAGAAGGAAGCTTTGCTTTATTGAAAGTGAAATTGGTATTTTCGGCTTTAGTAATTGAGCTTCTCACTGAGTATTAACTTTGTATTTTTTTCTTAATTGGTCATTTATTTAATTTTTCCTATAAAATATAGTTACAAAATGAGTTCTTTTTTTATTTTTTACTTTTTTATGTTTAAACCATCTACTAGATTAAGTTTAACAAGAGCTTACGATAAACTCTTCATATGTTTATTCCTCACATGCTTAGCCGTAGAAGGTGTACAAGATGAACTTAAGGCACATGTCCTAAGATTGTGTGTGTGAGCCTTTGGAAAGTAAAGTCTAAAAATCCAAAAACTTGAAACGTTTTGCCTTAGCCTCGCCTTAAGCGAGTATCGAGGCAAGTCTCAGTAAACCTTTTTAAAACTTTGATTGTGGGGGCAGCAGCAATATTTGTGGTGGGTTGGGATTGTAATGTGCTGGTGCTTGATAAGAATTTAATTTGAAAAACATCATCCACCACCCAAATAAGTTTGTATTCTGCTGGCGAAGGAAAAAAATTTCGTTGACTTCTGTTTTCTGTCATATCAAATACTAAAAAATACAAAAAAAAAAAAAATTTTCTTCACAACAACCGGAGCATAAGTAATCCCTTTTCATGTATCAGGCGAAAGATTGCTCATAGAGAACTATCCATTCTTTTTAGCTAATTATCTCATTCATTTTCTCCAAAGGTGAAGACAAGCATCAACATTTCATAAAACAAATTTACAATTACACCCAAAGACCAAATGGATATACACAGATAAGGAACAAAATGTAGAAATTGTAATAAAGCTCTACCCAAATACCATATCATAGATATATCACCCTTCCCTGGGATATACCAATTTGAGAATAACTAAGGATACACTTACAATACATGGACCCATATGTAGTTTCTATGTACCAATTTGAGAATAACTGAGGATCATACGAGAAACTGCCTTGCGTAACACATACACCAGCACGGGTTATTAGTTACATTCATAACACAAGGGACTCACATGTCAGGTAGAGTAAATAAATTAAGTAATATAATAGAGGGCAAAATAGTAAATCCTCCTCTAATCCCAAGGGATTGTTTTTCTAATACAACATCCCATGGAGACTACTAAGTCCATCCATAGAGGCATATCGTAATCCCAAGGTATTGTGAATCTCCTTCACCATTTTGCAAACAAACACAATATTAGTGGACTCCACATCTATCTTAATTCAATCCCATCCCCTATAACTCAAAACAAATGGACCCTACGGGTGCAACTGATTTGCCATGCTGGTTTATGTATTACACAAAAAGACTTTCTCGGATCAGACAGCTGCTGGCCTCCCATCTTTCCTGGGATCACTTACAGCAGTAAGCGTTCCATGGAATATTAGGTTATCAGAAACTTCTCCATGTTTTCGGCCCATGTTGATGGAGTTTGGAAGCGTTTGAACGACAAGCTGGCAGATAGCCCCGCTTTCCTTAGCCTGCAGTTGGTGACCCCTTTTTTCCAAGAAAAACTTCCGGTCATCCTGGAGCTCAATATGATCGCCATCGATCACAGTCCAGTTTTCATACAAAACTACATTTGGGATGAGCTGCACAAAGTCATGAATATATCAGTATTTGATTAAGCTTTCAGTGATACAAGGAGCTTTTTACGAATTGTAGGTTGTTTTGAAACAGAATTCTCAAAAACAAGCAGATTTATACTTATTTTCTGAATTCAAACTGTTTCATAAAGTCGTGTTTTTAAAACATGACTTTAAAATTTCTTACAGTAAATCAGATGGAGTCATGTTTCCAAAACACGGTTTCAACTTCATGAAACAATCTGGGATTGAGAAATAAGTTTAAAACTGTTTGGATTTGGAATTTGATTTAATACTACTTGCATTTGGTTAAAAACGCGTGACACAACAAGTCTATGTTCTAAATCAAAGCCAGAACCTTGTGGTAGACTCTTGGATTATGAACAGCTTCCAAAGGTTCCATCCCCAAGATAAAATGGTTAATGAAAACCTGAACCACCGCTGGAATTATATATAAACCGCCACTTCCACCAACTACCCCGGCTAGCTGATTATCCTGTAAGAATATAGAACTTTTATTGGGGACCAAGGATCAAAATTTCATTTCGGTATATGCTGTTTTGGATAGTTTGGAAACAAAAACGTTTTGAAAACATTTCAAAAACATAAAGGAAATGACAAAAGAATTTGATAACGTTGACAAAAACTAAAATGAACATTAGAAGTTAATAAACAAAAAGGTTAAGGGCTTAGTTCAATTGAGGCCTACCACTGTAAGAAGAAATATTGAAAAATGCAAAATTCTATCAGAAGTAAGGATGAAAACAAAAAAGTAAAAATAAAAAGAAGAAGAAGTAATGAGTGACTTAATTATGATGGTTTTATCTCTTTATCTCTCCTTTTCTCCTTTATAGTTTCTCATATTCTCTAATAAATTTAAATTTTTTCTTATTCACACATTTTTTCCTTTTAATATAGAGAGGGAAGGCAAATAGAAATGGCCATTGTTAAATATTCTTAATATGTATTGAAATAACTCATTGTTCAGTATGTTTCATAGTGTTTGTGTTTTTTGACATGTTTCGCTATGTTTCAGTGGAAACATTGGAATTTCGATATTCTACTACTATTTGTTTTGCTTCGGTTTCTTAGGAAACAAAACGTTTTGACTGCTCGGATGGAAAGGAAATGAAATTTTGTTCCTTGCGAGGAATGACCTAATTAGAGTAAGGTGATGCACTTCTCATGATGCATTACAGTACTTCTAAAAGGACATAAAAAGAATATTGTGAGAAAAAACAAAAAGAAAAAGAAGTATAAATATTGCCATACCTTTAGAACAATGATCGGGGTCATAGAGGATAAGGGCCGTTTGTTTGGTGTGATAAAATTAGCTGGAGCAGGGGGGAGCTGGTCAGGCGATATTTCAGAAGGCGTCGAGAAGTCACCCATCTCATTATTAAGAACAATACCAGTAGATGGTGAGAGAAACCCTGCTCCAAAACCATAATTTATTGTTGTGGTCATTGATACAGCATTTCGATCTGCATCTACAATGCAGAAATGGCTGGTTCCGTGATCTTGAAGCTGACTCCACCTGGAAATTAAGGACTAAAAGTTGTGGATTCATGACTATATTAAGAATTGTGTGAATAAAAATAAGAAAATTGTTAAGTTCTTATTCAAATTAAGTTAATTAAAAGGGAAATTTATTTAACCTGTACATATAGTATTCTGAAGGAAAAGTCGTGTTGTCAAATATCTTTTGCTGAAGTTTCTTCGCATAAGAAGGAGAAAGCATTTTGGATATGGTATTACTGACATTTACAAAATTGGGGTCACCTAGGTCCATCCGGATAGCAAACATGTGTTTCAAAGCTTCGATCAGGCGATGTAGACCTAGAGATCCCTTCGCCGCATTGGAATTTCCATAGCTATCCAATATGTTTAGAATCTGTTAACACATTGAACAGACCGTCTGATTATGGAGTTCATACTAAGAGCAAAATTGTGTGAAAATAGGAAAGTACGAAATTCCAAAGAATTGGATTAGATTTAACATGAAACAGACTTGCTACCAGCATATGCTAAACAATTTAGCCAGGCTAGTTCTTTTTTTGCTGTAACTTATAAGTTGTGTTATTTTTTAGTCTTATTTTTGTCTTTAATGAACTCCTTTCAATTTTGAGTGATATGTTACTTTTTAAGTTCATCTAGACTTAATAATCATAAAAATTAAAATTAAAAAAATTGAAAAAAGTTTTAAAAAATAAAAATAAGCCAACTTTTATAGGTTTTTTTTTGGGATAAAATTTAACTTACTTTCGTCTTTAAAGAAAATTTGAAATCATCTAATCTAGACAGACCTAAATTTTTTTATAAAAAAATGACATAATTTTCTATGTTCACTAAAGATGAAAATAAACCGAAAAAATCCAGCTAATAAGGTGGTGCAAAAGAGCTTTCCATGCGTATAGAGGAACAAAGGGAAAAATAAAAGACATCTAAAAATCGGAAAACACTTGCAAATCTAGTTCAGTTAGTTCAACTAATGAGGACAAATATGCAATATCACTCGGCGAAACTATTTTAGTAATGAAGAAAGGGAAAAACACCCACCAGAGAAAGCCCAAGCGTTCCACTTGACGGAGGTGGCATTCCTAAGATGTTGTAGCCCATTGCATTCACAGAAAGTGCATCCATTACATCCACTTTGTAGTTCCTCAAGTCTTCCATTGTCAAAATACCACCAGCATCTCTCACATCTTTGACTAACTTTTCACCAATCGTTCCGTTATAGAACGCTTGTGGTCCTTGTTCCGCCACTGCCTCCAAGCTATGGCCAAGCTGCACATTATAGCATATATCACCGGCTTGTAACAATTTCCCATTTGGCGCAAACACTTGTTGTAACCCGGGGTCAGCCAAGATGAGTTTTGCATTGTGAGAAATGGATAATCCGAGATATGGAGCAACAACAAAGCCATCTTTAGCGAGTTTTATTGAGGGTTGGAATAAAGTCCTCCAAGACAATCTCCCATATTTCAACCAAGCTTCATGAAGGCCAGCTATCTCGCCTGGAACGCCAGCGGACAGTGGACCCACATACTTGGCCTTGGAATTGTTCGCATACATGTCCTGTTTGTTGACAATTACAATATCAGCAAAAAGCCAAGAAATATAAAGAATCTGATATCATGTTTTTGCCAGTGTGGATGGCCTCATTTTAATTCACACCCAACATCCAAGGGGTCCGAGTTACAATTCTGTTACGCACATATCAGCAACTCTTTGATAACTTGGCCAGGAGTTTAAATATCCGCCATTACGTTTTGGGATTTTGGACTTCTAATACCATTATTCATCAATACATCGGCCAAAACTGTCCGATGTTGGCTGACATATGACCGTATTGTCAATATCGATACATATCCTGATACCGTTATTTAAAACCATTCCCTTGGCTCCTTTTTGTGAAACTTTGTGATAGATGGGATCATGGGACCTATTCGATTGTAGGGTTTGGCCTCCAAACTTTTAATTTAGTTATTGCATTGAAAAGGGTTAATTTCACTTTTATCCCTTAAAATATCATCACTTTGTTTATTTCGTTCATAAACTATCAATTTAATCAATTTCATATTTAACGATTTTGATTTCCACACATGTGGTTCAATTGGAGACTGGCCGTCATTCAAAAGAGTAACAATAGCCTAAATTGGTGAGCAAAAGGTCATTTCACAATTTGGACAACCTAAATTATGCAACCAAACATCTATTTTTTACTCACTACATTGGACAATTTACACCCTATAACCAAACACACAACTTACATAGGACAACTTACACCACTGTTTAGTAGTGGTGGTGTGTCGGTGTTGATGGGGGAGGGCGACGGGTGAGGTAGGGAGGAGGAAGGGGCAAAGGGTGGAGAAGAAGATTGGTGTTTCGTATGAGTAAATGACCTTTTGCCTAGAGCATAAGCTGTCCAATGTAGTATGAGTAAGAAGATAGATGTTTGGCTGTATGGTTTAGATTGCCCAAATAGGAAATGACCTTTTTGCCCATCAAGTTAAGCATCTATCATTAATGATTAGGATGGCCATCTCCAGTTGAACCACATAAGCTAAAATCAAAAACTTGAAGGACGAAACAGATGAAATTAATAATTTAGGAACGAAATAAGCAAAAAGTGAGAGTTTATGTAATTAACCAAATTGAGAACGAGTTTCCAACCTGTGAGGCAGCTAAGGGAGCAGTTTCCCTCATGTCAAATGCATCTGTATGTGATGATGAAGAAGATCGAACGAGCATGAACGCTCCACCTCCTATTCCGCTTGCCATTGGATTGACGACACCAACACACAAAGCGGTTGCCACTGCAGCATCAACAGCATGCCCACCCCATCTAAGCATGGATGCACCGATTTCAGAGCAACGACCATCATCAGCAGCAACAACTGCGTTCTCTGACTCAACAATTTCAGAATCTCCAATCCGTATCTTCTCATCGTACTTGTTCTCTCCTCTCAATTCCCAGAAACTTAAATCGCCTCCTAGTGCAAGGCCAACAACTAGAATGCAAACAAAACACCCAATGTTGGATCAAATATATACCATGAATATAAGCAATTTAAGCCTCGAAAGAAAAGAAAGAAAGAAAATGCACACAAAAGAATTTCGCGGTGGATGACTATGTTACATGGACTGTCAGTTGCAGTTGCAGGTGCAGGTGCGTATCTAGAGTGTCAAAAAAGCATTTTATTCATTTTATAGAAATTATGCAACAAAATATACATATAAAGACAAGTGTTAAATACAATTATAGAAGAAGTGTTGCATAGGAATTACTAGACACAGATCTCACACCTTTATCCAAGTTTCAAGTGCCCAACATGGGTATTGATTTATTTTGAAGAGTCCATACCACATAGATGGTTGATCCACATAAAATAGCAAGGGTGCATATGCAAGAGCAAGATATAGAATTGGATTAGCAAACCCTTTCTTTTTTATTATTTATTTATAAAAATGGTTCCATTAGAGCCAATGATAACAAATGTGATGATGAACTGATGATAATGCAGTAAAGAAGTAACCTTCATATATGATAGGCTCATCTTTGGATTCTAGCAAATTGTAGCCAATTTGGGAACAAACAGATATTCATATACAGTCTACTCTAGACTCGATTTGGGGGCAAACAATATTGAATTATGAAATTCTCACAAAGATAAAATCAAATCTTTTTGCTTGTTTGAATCGTGAATGTCTTTGATGGGCTAGACAACATTTTTCTATGACTTATTACAAAACTTCAACTAAAAAAATTGGTCAATTAGTAGATTTAGGAAATGAAAGTAACAGAAATTTTCAAGGATTATCCAACCAAAATGGAAGTACAACAAAGTCGGGGTGATAAACGAACCAAACAACTTGAGTTTAACTCGTGTTCAGCTCGTTTGAGTCCGGTTCGTTAAGCAAACAACCTAATCTTGAACACATTTTGCAACTCGTTAAAATTTTCAAACTAAGCTTGAATAGACAATTGCTTATTTAGCTCGGTTCGATATGTAAGACTAAATTGATTATTTGAGATTGGCTCAAAAGTCTAACAAACTAAGCTTCAATAAATTTTGAAACTGTTAAGGTTTTCAAATCAACAGTTAATTGTTCTGCTCATTTATCACCCCCTACAGACAAGGAACTAGAATTGAACAAGGAAAATTCACCACCATATCTGCATATTCAAAAAAATTTACTCCACATCAAACTCAATTTCTTTAAATCACCTTTAATTAATTGGAGGAATGTCAAATAAATGCAATAGAAAACTAATTACAAATCAGTGGAAGTGCAAGTGAGAGTTGTGCCCGAGGCACATGTCTCACTCACACTCCAGTGATTTGCAATTAGTTTTCCGATTTTCCATGTATGGGATATTTTCCCCAATTAATTTATACCTCGTTGCTCACATGCATTTATGTACATACATTCCATGCACACTTCCACTGAAGCCAAACAAACAATTATTTCCATGAAAGGGAATAGAAGCAGGTTATGATCCTCATATATTGAAATTAACAGAGGAAGACAGTATTTTCAAACAAACAAATACATAAATTTAACCAAAGTCAGATTGTGACCAACCTATATAATCTCATCGAGTTCACAATCCCAATTGAGTTATTTCGCAAGAAAAAAAAAAAAAAAAAAAAAGAATAAAATCATTTGATCATCAGAACCCCAAAAATAGCTAGGTAATGATCGTCTAGTTTTCATCTTGAAAATTGAGATTGAATTGAGTTTGTGAATAAACCCAAAACGAAACAACAAAGTAGAATCAAAACCCAAGAGAGAGAGAGAGAGAGAGAGAGAAGACTCACATGCGATGGTGGCAATG
This sequence comes from Camellia japonica, assembly GCA_030407325.1. Lineage (NCBI taxonomy): Eukaryota > Viridiplantae > Streptophyta > Magnoliopsida > Ericales > Theaceae > Camellia > Camellia japonica. The sequence goes on along the minus strand of JAPPVO010001231.1, from coordinate 1,875 downwards.
AAAGCAAGGAGGAAGAACAGAGCTCTGCTCCAGCGCTTCTTGTTGGCCAACCCATCATCAGTGGCCAAAAGTGGAGCATCTATGCTCTGCTTCCCCATCATCAGTCTCGCACAACAGAGGAGAGAGAAAGACAGGAGAGAGAGGCGTGTGAGACTGTTAGTTGGTAAAATGTGGGTGGTTGAGGCTGATTTGTTTATAGTATTTGTTTTTGTGGACACCAAATGTTAAATGGAATCTGAAACTGACACAAAAAAGAGAATTTGGTTTAGATTCTCTCTCCAAAACTGTATCATCAACCAACCACACAAAACCATAAAATATCTCTGTTTAGCGTACAAGCTCACACGCCTGTATATATAGGGTGATTGAAATGGTGGGGTTTTGTTAGGGTCATTTTTCAATGGCAAAATTTGTGTTAGACAGGTAAAAAATGACATGTCAAAGATGGCTTGTTGACAACTCAGAACATGATTTTAATTTTCAAAAATGATTGAGACATTTCAGTGTATATTTATAAATAAATATATAAAAACAAAATTAGAATAATTACAAAAAATAAATAAATAAATAAAAATTCTTTGGTTTGAGATTTGTAACAAAATAAATTTTTAATTTTGTCAATTTAAATCCCAATATTTTGATTTACTTTTAATTTAAACCATTTGCTTATTTTTATTAAGTAAAATTGACCCAAAAAAATTAATATTTTAATTATTAAACTCAATATAAATATACATAAAATGTCTAAAATATCATTTTTATTGAGTTTAATGACTAAAATATCATTTTTCGTTAATTTTACTTGATAAAAATAGACAAATAATTTAGATTGAAAACAAATCAAAAGTTTGATATTTAAATTGATAAAATTAAAAACTCAAAGTTTAATTTGTTAAAAGGGTCAGATCGTTTTCTTTTTTTTTTTTCTTTTTTGTAATTTCCCCTAAAAAATTTAAATTAGTGATAAATTTTAATAAGTAAAGTTATATAATTTTTCATGAGTTAGAAATTATTTTGAAAAAAAAAATTTGATTTGTAAATTCTCCTAATTTTATTCTTGCTAGAATAATCACAGAAGTTATGTTTTATGAAATTCTTTTTATGTATGTTCCTGTAATGTAACATGTAACCATTCTGTAACAGAAGTTTATACATAATGGAAAGAATAAGAAGTAGAGAAATACGTGAGAGCTCGAAATTGCAACGGAACGAATGCCTCGAATGCCAAAGCGACGTCGTTTTAGCAAATTTTTTTTTTCTCGTTTATATCTGAAACAGAGGGGGAGGGCAAGAGAGAGAGAGGGAGAAAGAGATAGGAAGAGAGAAGAGAGACAGAAACAGAGAGAGAGGCGACGGTGATGGTGGGGCGACGTTGATGGAGGGTTTGCGATGGTGAGCAACGGTGATGGCGCCACTTTCAGACTCTGTTTTCTCTTCTTTTTTTTTTTTTTGGCTTTGAAGATGAAGATGATGTGTTGATGATGATGATATTGATGAAGATGTTGTTGTTGTTGATGATGATGTGTTGATGAAGATTTTGTTGTTGATTTATTTTATTTTATTTTATTTTTTTCTTTAGTAGATCCAGATATGAAAAAAAGAAAATTTTGTTGGCTGATGATGATATGTTGATGAAGATGTTGTTGATGTTGATGATGATGATGTGTCTCTGTGTTCACCAGCGACCAACTTCTTCTTCTCTCCTCTTCTTCTTCTTATTCTTCTTCAATTTTTAGATCTTCAGACAAACAAGAAAAAAATAAAATAAAATCAAAACGACGTCGTTTTGATTTTCGGGCCAGTCAAGCCACGAGCATTTTGAGCTACGTAGTGGGGTTGTAAGAAGTAATTGCAACCGCAACTCCATTTTGTAGC
>JAPPVO010001230.1:0-11253 GCA_030407325.1 Camellia japonica | reverse complement strand
GGCATTTTACCGTCGCAAAAAGCTGAAATTTTAGTAGTGATCACACTTAAAAAGTGTGATTAAAAATGACCCTTTTTAATCACACTTCCAAATATCACACTTAAAAAGTGTGATCTAAATATTTTTAATCACACTTAAAAGGTGTGATCTAAGTATTTTTAATCACACTTAACAGATGTGATCAAAATATTTTTAATCACACTTAAAAGGTGTGATCTAAATATTATTAAGCACACTTAAAAAGTGTGATTAAGAATGACCCCTTTTAATCACACTCCCAAATATCACACTTTAATAAAATTTAAAAGGTGTGATTAAATAACATACATCACACAAAAAAAGTGTGATCTTTATCTGCTTTTGTAGTAGTGTACGGGAAATCTATTATATATCTCTTTAAAAAACATGCGTCATATATATTTTTAGTTATGTTATTTTTTCTTTAATTATGATCAATTTTTTTTATAGTTATGATATTATTTTAGTCATGACTCATGAATTATTAAGACCTCGTTTGGAAAGTAATAGTTTTAATTTAAAAGCTAAAAAGTTACTAAAAAAATCAAAAAGCCTATAACTTATAGCAAAAAGTCAAAAATTCTCTTTTCTCTTTAATTTTTGCACATCTTTTCGTAAAAAATTAAAAAGTTATTTGTGGGGATATATTTTCTGAGTACCAACACGTGGCAAGGTGACACCGACGTGTCAGCCGATGTGCCACGTGTCCTGGTCGTGACGCCGAGGTGATCTCGGCAAGGCCGAGGTTATCTCCGAAGATATCGGAATCCGAGATAAGTGGATACGGGACAAGAGTTCTAGAATGAAAAGGGAACTCAACCTGGATGAGGGACAAGAGTCCTAGAATGAGAGAAGACTTCAGCTTGTATTAAGATAAGACTCTTAGAGAGTTTATCCTAATCTTACTCTGAGTCCAAGATTACCAGTAATCCTGAGTCCATAGAAGTTAGGCTTCTATTGGGACTAGGTTTATGTTGGCTATAAAAGAGAGGCACCCCCATGGGTCTAAGGTATGCTTTTTTATGCTCAAGCTTGTGAATTGAATAATGGATTATCTTTGAGAGATATTGAGTACTGACTTGATCGTCGGAGTACCCCCGGGTGGCGAACCACCACCGGAGTCTTCTCTTTCTATTGTAGGTTAGTCAGGTGCCATCTTGTAGACGTCCCCGAACGCATCCCGGGCGAAGAGTGCGAGTCCCCCCCCTCCGGTTACGGTTCGATATTGGATCACTACAGTTCGAAGGACTCAAATGTCACGGTTCTTAATCTTGAACCAAAGAGTCCAAATCCGGCAAATCGTTTTGGAAAACAGATTTTTTTGAAAGAAGTGCCAAACATGGACTGCTTCGCCAGATACAGAGTCGCACCTAAATATTTATTTTTGGGAAATTTAGGAAACCCTGACTCGTTGCCAAAGGCCACGTGTCCGTCATCACCAAAGTTGCCTCGGCTCGGGAACTTGGGTACGATTAGGGAAGGTCACTTCGTGAGCACCCCCGCTCGCCCGGTCAAAGACCGGCCTCTACTAACCATGATATCTGATTTTGAAAACATCGTGAGTTCTCATTCCGGTTATTAGCCTAGGTTACTATGTGATGCTTGCAGCAAAGAAGTATAGACTGAGTCGCCTGAATTGGAACAAAACATTTCATGTTTGTTTGTTTGAAAATGGTTTGATGGTGCTACCCGCAGGTAGGCTAAGACGTGGATTTGCCACCCTCAGGTGGGCTTAGAAAACATGATTTTGCCACTATCTAGTGGGCTAAAAACAAACATTTGATGAATTGTCCAATCCAAGTAACTCAGCCTCCACCCACAGGCATTCAAGGCAGTTATATCACATAAGCACATAGCCTCATGGTAAGCATGCTATTCATGGCAACACTCACACGCATGCAAGGATGCTAAAGTATAAAACTCACCGAGTACTCCAAGCCAAAAAAAGAAATTCATTAGAAATCATGCATGATCCTAATTATACAGAAATGCCTAATGCAACGCATGTAATAATGCAACTATAGCAGGCTCAGCTATTCTAAACATGGCATGTGAAATGCAGCAACTAACATGTATTCAATTTGGAATTGAAATACAAATGCAGTTTGTATGATGCGCCGAGCCCGGTGCGTGCAAAACAGATGAATGATGCAAACATGCTGTCACACTGTATGCTAATTAAAATATACCCTATATCTAACCATCGTAAGCAGGTAAATAAAAGGGAGAAAGAAGTGGGGGTTGGAAGACATACATCACACTCACCCACACTTATTACAATTATGCCCTCGCGCAGAGAGTCCGAATAAATAATACAGTCCGAAATAAAAGAATAATACAGTCCGAAATAATATACATATTCCTAATTAATTAACAAATTAAACTAAGAAAGCTGTAAAATTGGCTTGCAAGCCAGGGGCTGCCTCGACTCTGCTCCAGATAAATAAAATGATGCATGTTGGGCTGCTTTTTTGGAAATCCACTGGGATGCCCCAATTAGCCTCTGTTTGCACCTTTCCTCGAAATGCGTGCCAGACTCCGAAAAGTTGCTGATTCTTCATTTTGCTGCAACAGAGAGCAGGAAAGGGGCATAGCAATGTATTTCACAGATATATGCACGCCTCGATCCTCGTGCCACCAATCACGCATATCGATGCATGATGGCCGAGGGGTCGGATTGCACAACTCAATATAGGATGAATGCAGATGAATGCTACAACAAAACCTAACTCCCTCATGTGTAATCCGGAGTGTCGGTGACTTGGGAATTGAGACCCGTTCCGTCACTCGGAGTACGAAACGCGCCTCGTTTCCCGTGCCCGGGCTAACTCCTATCCCGAACACGATGCAATATGCATGATATGCATGAATGCGACGAAAATACAATCCTAGCATGCACAATGCTATGAAAATGAGATGCCTCGAAATGCGTGCACGCGGGCACGCAAACCGAGGCGATGATCCTAAGGCATGAAATGGCATATGCAATGCAATTGGACTTACACTAACATGAGAGAGCCTCAGCCACTCTCACATAAGAGGCCGTCGGATAAAAAAAGTGTCTCGAAATGCGCGCCCGTGGGCGCGCAAACCGAGGCGATGCATACGGAATGCAAAATAACATGGAAATGATATGTAATGAGGCTAAAATGAGATGTCTCGAAGTGCGTGCCCGAGAAAATGGCATACGGAATGCAATGATGCGAAAATGGCATACAGAATGCAGAATGGACTTATACCAACATGAGAGGACCTCAGCCACTCTCACACGGGAGGCCGTCGGATGAAAATGAAGTGCCTCGAAATACGTGCACACGGGCACGCAAATCGAGGCGATGGACTAAAGCATGAAATGACATGAAAAATGCGAAATGGACTTATACTAACATGAGTGAGCCTCAGCCACATTCACATGAGAGGCCGGCGATGAAAATGGGGTGTCTCGAAGTGCGCGCACGGGGGCGCGCAAACCGAGGCAATGCATTTAAGCATGAAATAACATGGAAAATGATATGCAAACATGCAAATGGAATTTCAGCACTTACAAATGATGCAAAACATTCCTGAAAGGTGGGGAAATGATACCAAATGCCCGGAATGGTCCCGAAATGCGATAATAAGCACCCGGAATGGCCTATAGCCATACTAGACATGCATAATTGGTACATGACATGCAAAACAGTAGCAAGGCAGCCCCAAAATAGCATTCTTTTCAGTACAAAACAAGGCGAAATAATGAGCATAGATAGGTCAACAATAGCATGCAAAAATACGGGCCAAGAGAGGGGTATTGAAACAAGTGATGTATGCAATGCTCAAATGGAAAAGTACCCTTCTACAACACTGATGAGGGGCTAAAAATATGCACATTTACAGTAGATGACATCCCCCAACTCAGTATGAAAACATGGTAAAAATGCTATGCAAGATTAAGGATATATAAGGCTATAACATGAAGTACCCCAAAAATTCATCAAACCAGCAAAGATCCTTAATGAAATATGTCAAGAAGATCAAAATATGGATATTTTCAGTACTGATGATGGCTGAAAACAGAATCTAGATGAGCTTAAAAAAGCATGCAAAAGGGGGTCAAAAAGAGATATAAAGACAAGTATAACATGGAGACCCCAAACAAGATTGATCCCTTCTACAATATTGTAGAGGGATACAAAATAAACTCACTCACAGTTCATGACATTCTCCAAAACAGACTTCATGTAGGTCAAACAAATCATGCAAGTTTACGGTAAATATGAGAAATTGTGAAGCAAGTGCATGATAGAGAGGCCAAACAGGGTTGAGCCCTTCTTCAATGTTGAAGAGGGGCTCAAAATAGGCCCACTCACAGTTTATATTGTGCTCGAAAACAGATCACTCATAGGCCTAATATTTCATGCAAAAACAAGGGTAAAACATGGATTCAAAGTAAGTAGCATATGGATCATGAAAACAAGGTTGAGCCCTTCTTAAATGTTTAAGAGGGCCTCAAAATAAGCACAATATCAGTTCATGAGATGCTCCAATTCAGATCACACATAGGCCAAATATTCAATGCAAAATAATGGCATATAAGAGGATATTGAAAGAAGTGCAAGATGGAGGGCTCAAACAGAGTTGAGCCCTTGAACAAACATCAAGAATAGCTCAAAATAGGACCACTTTTAGTATTGGTCGGACCTCAAAACAGTGAGCAAGTAGGGTTAAGAAAAGAGGCAAGAAAATGGTGTAAAATAGAGGGATTGAGACTTACCCTTGAAGACTACACTTTTGCTACCTCTTGGCTTGATGAAAGTTGCTTCTAAGCCTCTCAAGAATCCCTCCTTGCTGCTGGAAATGGATTGGTAATGGTGATGCTTGATGATGATCAAGAAATGGCACTAAACTTGAAGATTTGAGAGAGATTGAGAGAGAGGTGTGTATGTATGTTTGAAGGCAAGTTTTCTAACCCTTTCTTTCATGTTGTAGCTGCTGTTATATGGACAAAAGGAGGGGTGTAAAGTGGAGGGAAATGCACCCAAGCATTCCCCTCCAAAATATCCCCCGGATACAGATCTTTTCTGGAGGAAACAGTTGTGCAGCTGTAAGGAACACATCCTAAGGAGCATGGCCGGCAGGCACTTTTTCTGCAGGTGGCCGGCCGGCCACCCCCATGGCCGGCCGGCCAAGGGGTAAAAATGAAGTGAGGAATTGCTGGCCGGCACACACATGATGGTGTCCTCCCAGGTGTGCTGAACAAGACCCTGTGGTTCAAATTTGACAACTCTGAAACATGAGAGAGAATAGGCCAATTCAAAGAGAGGTTCAAAAGGTTCAATGAGAATTACTGGCCGGCCATATGTTTTTAGGGTCCTCCCATGTGTGTACATCACAAATATGTGGTTTTGGCTTGAAGAAAATGGCCCTAGGGTGGTCAACATTGGCCCGGAAGTGAGAAAAACGGGCGCCGGGGGGCGCCGGAAGAGCATAACAGGTTGCTGAGACAATTGTTGGCCTCCCACCCTCCAGTGACCTTCCTTATGATGAAACAGAGGTACCTGCCAAAAATGAACAAAAACCGATGCAAAACGAAAGCTCGGGGACCAAAACACGCAGTTCGAGGTCCCGAAAATAGGCTGTTAAGCACCGAAAGTGGTGTTTGGCCATGAAGTGGGTATCTAAGACCCCAGTGTCCCTCGTTATGATAAAACAGAGGTACCTGCCAAAAATGAACAAAAACCGATGCAAAACGAATGCTCGGGGACCAAAACACGCAGTTCGGGGTCCCGAAAACCGGCCGTTAAGCACCGAAGGTGGTGTTTGGCCACGAAGTGGGTATCTAAGACCCCAGTGTCCCTCGAAAGGGAGTAAATGAGATGCATGCCAAAAACCAGAGGAATCGGAGATGGTTGGGTGGTCCCGAACCGAGGCACACGGCCTGACGGCTCCGAAAACCGGGAACCGGGCTCCGAAATGGGCAAAATGGCCTACGGCCACAAAAAGTAGCTCACGGCCACTGAGAGATGATCTGCTAGACCTCTCCCTCCCCTCAGGAAGAAAAATAGAGAAAATCGAGTCTGGTTCGCGAACCGAGACAAGGCGCAGAAGAGGGTTCGGAAGTCCGGAGGCAGGGCTCGCAGCCGCGACTCTGAGGCTTCTGAACGAGCACGATATGCAACATCACCGAGCGCTCAATCGGTGACGTCTGAGTCTTAAGGTCAATCAAAAATGGGGTGTCTACACATCTATTCTGCCGGTGCTCTCCAGCTGGATACTAAGCGGGTAGTGTGGTCAAAAAATCACTCACACATTATTCTAAATATACAATTTTTTTACCTCATATTTTAGTCAAAAAGTTACTAAAATAGCATGTTCCCAAATGATGCCTTAGTTATGCTTCATGTTATGTTTAATTATATATATATATATATATATATATATATATTTTAATTCTGACTCAAAAAATTAAAATTATATTATTTTTTAATTATAAAGTCATGTGATATGTGCCTGTTAAACAGCGTACACTATAGTGTTTCCCTATTATGTATCATTAGAGTCAAATTAGGAGTCGACCTAACAATCAACTCATAGAAGATACTATGGTTTCTGAATTTATTTTTGAATAAAATAAGCTTAGAAGGAATGATATTACACACAAATATTTTTTTAATACAAAATCCATATACAGAGCCATAATTTCTTGTGATGATTTTACATTAAACTAAAATATTTATTATTATAGTTTTAATTTTAAGAATATCACTGACATTATTTTGTTGAGTTTTATGCTTGGAAATTCTGTACGTAAAACATTTTTTTATTATTTATCTTCGCTTGTTTTACATGAATTTTTTTTTTTAAGAAAACTTATGTCACTTTTTTTTTTATGTTTGGTACGATAAGCAAAAACTGATTTGAATGGTTTAACAGTAAAAAAATATAGTCACTTTTTTATGTCACTTTTTAACAGTAAAAAAATATTTTTCAAACTAAATTATTGCAAATGTCACAATACCATCATCCCGCTTTCCACTTTTTTAAAAAAAGAAAAATGTTTTATGGACTAAGAAAAATGCTTGATAATTCGAATTTGTATGACTTGAATGGTTTGAATGTCTTAAAACGACGTCGTTGACATTCGAGTTACTCGGACTATAAAAATTCGAGTTACCAAGCATTGTTGATGGACTAAAATCTTACCAATGCCACAAAATTATCATCTCCACTACCACACCACTATCTATCAACCACACCACTGTGAGAATAGTGTTCTCCGTTTTCCTTTTCCTTTTCCTTTTCCTTTTAGGATTAGGAATTAGTGTTAGTGTTCTATATCTAATAGCATTCTATATCAGTGATGTATTTTGTTTAAGATTAGGATTTAGCATTCTATATAAGTGAGTGATGTATTCTTTGTTCAATTCAATGAGATATACAGTTTGACTCAGAACACTTACATGGTATCAGAGCTACTTTGAACCGAAACCCTAGAAGCTCTCTGTGAGTTAATCACAAATTGTCTCTCGAAAATCAGCCCTCTGGTTTTATCTCTCTGAGTCGCAGGTCGTGACTTCCTCTATTTCTTCTGTGTTCGTCTGGTTCGAGCGAAGGTCTCGAGTTGTCCTTCGTCTAGTCATTTGGTTTGTATCTCTGGTTCTCTGCCTCGCGACCTATTCGTGAAAACCCTAGCCTCTGGTTCGTGATCTGTCACTGGACTTGAGTCGTCGTCATTGTTGATTCTCTCTTACTTCGCTTTGCGCGATCGAAGCGTTGTCTATGCCGACTGCTCCAGAGTCAACTTCGACTCTTGTCTTTCTCTCTCTCTCTCACTCTCTCTCTCTTTCTGTGTGTCTCTGTGTGTATGATTCAAAGTTGACCTACTCTTGTCTTTCGTGACCTGGTCAATTACCAGTTCTCCTTTATTCTTCTTTGGACCAAATAAGTTCCTGATTATTATACTTTGACCCCTCAGATTTTTATTGGTTATGACACTTTGCCCCCATCTTTTCCTTCTAGTTCATCACAATGTCAGAAGATAAAATTTAGGCTATTAAATTCAAACTTACTGATGACAACTATCCTTATTGGTCTAGTGTTATGAAAAATTTTCTTCTCGGTAAAAAAAAATAGGGTTATGTTTATGGTTTTGTTCCTCGTCCATCAGACCCGAAAGAGGAAGGACATCTGACTTCCTGTGATACTTGGGATTGTAATAATGCCCAAGTTCTGACCTAGTTTCATAATTCTGTAGCTGACCGTATTTGAATGATGTTTTCCAAGTACAATACTGCCAAGGAAGTGTTGGATTATTTACTAGGTGTCTATCAGTAGTCCAACTTTGCCAAGTGGTATGAGTTGGAAACAACTATTCAGAATGCTCGTCAGCGGGATCGAATTATTCAGGACTTTTATATTGAGATGACAAGTCTCTGGGATCAGTTGGCTCTTATGGAACCACCTAGTCTCAAAATACTAGACGCTTATATTGAGTTTCGGGAGTAAGGTCGTTTAGTGCAGTTCTTAACAACTCTCTCCTCTCAGTATGAGGCTATTTGAGGTGGCATCCTTCACCGATCTCCTCTTCCCTCTATGGATGCTATTGTTTGTGAACTCCTCTCTGAGGAAACCCGTCTTAAGACGGCTAGTCAGACTCTGCCTCTTTCTATCTTCTTGGCTCTTGCCAACCTCCCTTGTTATTAACCCTTCCTCCTCATCAGCTTCAGGCCACTGCGAAACCCAAGAAAGGACCATTAGGGCCAGATGAGTGTGCTTTCGGCCATCAGAGGGGTCATTAGAAGAACAATTGTCCCAAAAAGGGACGTCAGCCTGCTCCATTTTCTCAGACACAGTTCCGCGGTCCCACTTCGGGTACTTTCCGACCTCTTGCTGCTTACACTACATCTACTCCAGCTTCCGATCCTGACTTGGCTTCCCTGAGTGCTCAGGTTGCACAACTTCAACATGTCATGTCCACCTCTCAGTCATCCCTATCTACCTCCACTCTTACATCTCTTCATTCAAGTTTGCTTGGGTCCTCTTCAAGTATCCCTTCTTCTGTCTTGCTTTTTTATTCTGGTGCCTCTCATCATATGATTTCTCACATTTCCTTACTTCAAAATTGTATTCCTCCACCTGTTCCTATTACTATTAATATTGCTAATGGGTCTGATATATCTGTTCTGTCAGTTGGGTCTATCTTACCCTCTGTCATGTCTGTTGATACTATTCCTTTTGTTCTTTATGTTCCTCAATTATCTGTCAGTTCATTATCTATCAGTCAACTTGATGCGTCTGGTTTTGATGTTATCTTTTCCTCTTCTGTCTGTTGTGTGCAGGATCAAGTGTCCAAGAAACAGATTGGGACTGGCCGTAGAATTGGAGACCTCTATGTGGTTGAAAGCTTGCATCTCCCCTTATCCACCTCTCTAGTTGCACTTTCCTCATTTCAGTTAGATTCTCGATCGAGTCAGTTTTACTTATGGCATTCTCATCTCGGTCATTTGTCTGTTGACCGCTTACGGTCTTTAGCTCAGTTAGGGTTGTTGGGTAAAGTTTCTTTTAGTCAAATTGATGAATGTCAAGGGTGTAAACTTGCTAAAATGCTAGCCTTACCATTTAATAAAAGTACGTCTATTTCTGTCTCTCATTTTTATCTTATACATACTGATGTTTGGGGACCCTCTCATGTTCTTACTAAAGGGGGATCTGCATATTATGTGTCTTTTATTGACGACTACACCCGTTACACTTGGGTTTATTTTATGACATATAAGTCTGACTTCTACTAGATATACCGTATCTTCCAGTCTATGGTCACTACACAGTTTTGGTCTACTATTAAATTGTTGCGGTCTGACTTGGGCGGGGAATACTTTAAAACTGAATTCTGTGAATACTTGGCCAAATTGGGACTATTCACCAAACTTCTTGTACTGATACAGCTACCCAAAATGGTCGAGCTAAGCATAAATACCGTCATCTCCTTGAGACAGCTAGGTCTCTCCTTCTCTCTACCTCCGTTCTGGCTCTGTTTTGGGGTAAGACAGTTTTTACTGCTGCTTTTCTTCTCAACCGTATGCTTACCCCTCTTCTTTCTAGTCGGTCTCCTTATGAGGCTCTGTTTTCTCAACTTCCTAATTACTCTCTCCTTCGTGTGTTTGGGTCTGCTTGTTTTATCCTTTTACCCCGTAAAGATAGGACCAAACTTAGTGTCCGATCCGTCCTATGTGTCTTTTTGGGTTATAGTCTCACTCAGAAAGGTTATCACTGTTATGACCCTGTTTCCTGTCGCCTTTATGTCTCTCGCCATGTTGCCTTTCTCGAACGTCTATCTTACTTTCAGCTTCCTCCTTTCACTGCCAATGTTTCCAAAGAGGATTTGGTTCGTATTGATCCTGTTAGAATTATTTATTTTGATGATTTATTTAATTATGTTTTTAATTTATTTGGAAGAGAAAAATAGAATCAAAATTTATTTTGATGATTTATTTGAAAGAGAAAAATAGAATCAACATTTATTTTGATGATTTTATGTTTTAATTTATTTGAAAAATAAAAATAGAATCAAAATTTATTTTGTCCCATTATTTCTTACCTAAAAATTTTGTCCTAAATGTTATTAGAATATGTTTAATATTTGATTAAATTAGAGGTTCAAATAGCCTAAAACAAAGGTTCAAACAGCCTAGCACAGCAGCATGCCAAAAGATTCAAACAGCCTAGCACAACAACAGGCCAAAGGTTCAAGTGGAAGATATTCAAATTAATAATAATGGAGTGGAAGATATTCAAATGAATACAACGGCTATAAACGGCTATAAATTCAAATGAATACAATGGCTATAAACGGCTATAAATTTCATTATATATACCAAAGCCTCTAATGTAAACAAGTTAACAAAAAAACTAGAAAATATTTTTTGATCTATAATCATTTACATCTATTCTCTGAAAAATTCTCTGAGAAATGTTCTTCAATTTTTGTTTACATCCTCTTTCAGAAATTATACACTGAGACGTATAGCCTTAAACCTATCTTTCCTATGTGAGGTTTATAGAAAAACTAGAGCTTCATTTTTATATCTATCTTTGAGAGATAATTCTTGTAGTTTTTTGTGAAAGTAAAAACACATTCTTTTCAACCCTATAAGAGTGAAGTACACTCAGTATTCGTGACTTAGAAAGTCTGTGTAAAATCCGTGGAGGATTGCTCCATTTTAAAGAGGTTGCTAGCACTCTTGTGAAGCTAGAGCA
>JAPPVO010001229.1:0-48875 GCA_030407325.1 Camellia japonica | reverse complement strand
AGTAATGAATTGAACATAAGTATGCGGTTTACACAAGCAAGACATGCGGTCTACGCAAGCAATGAATTGAACATAAGTACGCAGTCTACGCAAGCAAGACATGCGGTCTACGCAAGTAATGAAATTGATTACAAACATGCGGTCTATTCAAATAGTGTAATTAATTATAAACATGCGGTCTACGCAAGCAAAACATGCGGTCTACGCAAGTAATGAATTGAACATAAGTATGCGGTTTACACAAGCAAGACATGCGGTCTACGCAAGCAATGAATTGAACATAAGTACGCAGTCTACGCAAGCAAGACATGCGGTCTACACAAGTAATGAAATTGATTACAAACATGCGGTCTATTCAAATAGTGTAATTAATTATAAACATGCGGTCTACGCAAGCAAAACATGCGGTCTACGCAAGTAATGAATTGAACATAAGTATGCGGTTTACGCAAGCAAGACATGCAGTCTACGCAAGCAAAACATGCGGTCTACGCAAGCAATGAATTGAACATAAGTACGCGGTCTACGCAAGCAAGACATGCGGTCTACGTAAGTAATGAAATTGATTACAAACATGCGGTCTACGCAAATAGTGTGCATGAGAAGAGTGGAATGTACACATGTAAGTAAAGCATGCAGTCACGCAAGCAACGTGTATAAAAAGAAACTTGAACACATGTAAGTGAAAACATGTCATTCACGATGCTAGAATGCAAAGTACTGTAACACAGCATAATTGAAGCGATTTGTGGAATCCACCAGACATGAAAAGGATACAGGTAGGGACGTTCTTCGCACGCACCAAGCGTTGCTCATAGAAGTTGTGGCCTAGGGTCAACTCGAAGGTTCACGTTTCAAAAGTGTGCTTTCCCGCATTGCCTCGAGTGATGAAGGTGCCAAACCATGTAGTTGACCCAAACAAAGGTGTGGAAGGTGCGTTGACTGCAAGGGGAGTTTTACTGGTATTGATTTCGACACTGTGCTACCCTGCCATTCTATGCTTTACTTTCCTTTCCTTTTTTCTGGTAATTTAAGCACATTGCACTGCCTCGGGTAGGTTTTATTCTTTAAAAATTACCTATTTTGCAAAACACGTGATAGGAATGAAACAACCATTCTGTTCAAAAGATGTTGTATTTGTAAATTTTCTATGCATCGCATCGCAAGGTATCACACCACAATGTGAACGAAGTTGAACATTGAGTACTTGCGTCGTAATAATCAGGTAGTGAACCGACTTACAACTCGACAAGCAAAACGAAGGCATGATATGACCAACAAAGTGTAAGTACAACTCGATAAACAAATCAAAGACTTAAAGAGAGTGAAATACAACTCGATAAGCAAATGTACAACAACTCGATAAGCAAACAGGTGTGACTCCGCAAGAATCGATCACCGGGGGAGAATTGGAGGAGGTGGAGTTCCCCAATCCCTAGCATGATGGCAGATAAACACTTGAACACTTATTCAGACCCTCTTGCATGATGGCGGATATGTAATTATGGTGTTTAAATGTCATTTCTCATGCATTAGGTTTTAAACACAAAGACATTTATTCGGACCCTCTTGCATGATGGCAGATATGTAATTATAGTGTTTTCATGTCATTTCTCATGCATTAGGATTTCAACACTCGGACACTTATTCGGACCCTCTTGCCTGATGGCAGATATGTAATTATGGTGTTTACTTGCCATTTCTCATGCATTAGGGTTGGAACACTCGGACACTTATTCGGACCCTCTTGGATGACAGCTGATATGTAATTATGGTGTTTACTTGCCATTTCTCATGCATTAGGGTTGGAACACTCGGACACTTATTCGGACCCTCGTGCATGACGGCTGATATGTAATTATGGTGTTTACTTGCCATTTCTCATGCATCTGGGTTTGAACACCTGGACACTTATTCGGACCCTCTAGCATGATGGCAGATATGTAATTATGGTGTCTACTTGCCATTTCTCATGCATTAGGGTTTTGACATTTGAACACTTATTGGGACCCACTTGCATGATGACTGATATGTAATTATGGTGTTTACATGTCATTTCTCATGCACTAGGGTTTAAACACACAGACACTTATTCGGACCCTCCTGTATGATGGTAGATATGTAATTATGGTGTTTGCATGTCATTTCTCATGCATTAGGGTTTAAACACACGAACATTTATTCGGACCCTCTTGCATGATGGCAGATATGTAATTATGGTGTTTACTTGCCATTTCTCATGCATTAGGCTTTAAACACTTGAACACTTATTCAGACCTTCTTACATGATGGCATATATGTAATTATGGTGTTACTTGCCATTTCTCATGCATTGGAGTTCGAACACTCGGACACTTATTCCGACCCTCTAGCATGATGGCAGATATGTAATTATGGTGTTTACATGCCATTTCTCATGCATTAAGGTTTAAACACTTGAACACTTATTCGGACCCTCTTTCATGATGGAAGATATGTAATTATGGTGTTTAGTTGCCATTTCTCATGCATTAGGGTTCGAACACTCGGACACTTATTCGGACCCTCTAGCATAATGGCAGATATGTAATTATGGTGTTCACTTGCCATTTCTCTTGCATTAGGGTTTAAACACACGGACACTTATTCGAACCCTCTTGCATGATGGCAGATATGTAATTATGGTGTTTACTTGCCATTTCTCATGCATTAGGGTTCGAACACTTGGACACTTATTCGGACCCTCTAGCATGATGGCAGATATGTAATTATGATGTTTACTTGCCATTTCTCATGCATTAGGGTTTAAACTCTCGAACACTTATTCAGACCCTCTTGCATGATGACAGATATGTAATTATGGTGTTTACACGTCATTTCTCATGCATTAGAGTTTAAACACACGGACACTTATTCTGACCCTCTTGCATGATGACAGATATGTAATTATGGTGTTTACTTGCCATTTTTCATGCATTAGAGTTCGAACACTTGGACACTTATTCGGACCCTCTAGCATGATGACAGATATGTAATTATGGTGTTTACTTGCCATTTCTCATGCATTAAGGTTTAAACTCTCGAACACTTATTCGGACCCTTTTGCATAATGACAGATATGTAATTATGGTGTCTACACGTCATTTCTCATGCATTAGGGTTTTAACACTCGGACACCTATTCGGACCCTCTTGCATGATGGCAGATATGTAATTATGGTGTTTACTTGCCATTTCTCATGCATTAGGGTTTGAACACACGGACACTTATTCGGACCGTCTAGCATGATGGCGGATATTAATTATGTTGTTTACTTGCCATTTCTTATGCATTGGGGTTTAAACTCTTGAACACATATTTGGACCTTCTTGTACGATAGCAGATATGTAATTATGGTGTTTACATGTCATTTCTCATGCATTAGGGTTTAAACACACGGACACTTTTTTGGACCCTCTTGCATTATGGTGTTTACTTGTCATTTCTCATGCATTAGAGTTCGAACACTCGGAAACTTATTCGGACCCTCTAGCAAGGTGGCAAATTAGTAATTATGGTGTTTACTTGCAATTTCTCATGCATTAAGGTTTAAACTCTCGAACACTTATTCGGACCCTCTTGCATGATGAAAGATATTTAATTATGGTGTTTACATGTCATTTCTCATGCGTTAGGGTTTAAACACTCGGACACTTATTCGGACCCTCTTGCATTATGGCACATATGCAATTATGGTGTTTACATGCCATTTCTCATGCATTAGGGTTCGAACACTCGGACACTTATTCGGACCATCTAGCATGATGGCAGATATGTAATTATGGTGTTTACTTGCCATTTCTTATCCATTAGCGTTTAAACATTCGGACACTTATTCGGATCCTCTTTCATGATGGTAGATATGTAATTGTGGTGTTTATTGGCCATTTCTAATGCACTAGGGTTTAAACACTAGGACACTTATTCGGACCGTCTTGGGTGATGGCAGATATGTAATTATGGCATTTATTTTCCATTTCTCATACATTAGGGTTTAAACACTCGGACACTAATTCGGACCCTCTTGCTTGATGGCAGATATGTCAATATGGTGTTTATTTGCCATTTCTCATGCATTACGGTTCGAATACTCGGATGCTTATTCGGACGCTATTACAAGATGGCAGATATGTAATTGTGGTGTTTACTTGCCATTTCTCACGCAATAGGGTTTAAAGACTCGGACACTTATTCGGACCCTCTTGCATGATGGCAGATATGTAATTATGGTGTTTACTGCCATTTCTCATGCATTAGGGTTTGAACACACGGACACTTATTCGGACCGTCTAGCATGATGGCGGATATTAATTATGTTGTTTACTTGCCATTTCTTATGCATTGGGGTTTAAACTCTTGAACACATATTTGGACCTTCTGTACGATAGCAGATATGTAATTATGGTGTTTACATGTCATTTCTCATGCATTAGGGTTTAAACACACGGACACTTTTTTGGACCCTCTTGCATTATGGTGTTTACTTGTCATTTCTCATGCATTAGAGTTCGAACACTCGGAAACTTATTCGACCCTCTAGCAAGGTGGCAAATTAGTAATTATGGTGTTTACTTGCAATTTCTCATGCATTAAGGTTAAACTCTCGAACACTTATCGGACCCTCTTGCATGATGAAAGATATTTAATTATGGTGTTTACATGTCATTTCTCATGCGTTAGGGTTTAAACACTCGGACACTTATTCGGACCTCTTGCATTATGGCACATATGCAATTATGGTGTTTACATGCCATTTCTCATTGCATTAGGGTTCGAACACTCGGACACTTATCGGACCATCTAGCATGATGGCAGATATGTCAATATGGTGTTTATTTGCCATTTCTCATGCATTAGAGTTTAAACACACGGACACTTATTCGGATCCTCTTTCATGATGGTAGATATGTAATTGTGGTGTTTATTGGCCATTTCTAATGCACTAGGGTTTAAACACTAGGACACTTATTCGGACCGTCTTGGGTGATGGCAGATATGTAATTATGCAATTATTTTCCATTTCCTCATACATTAGGGTTTAAACACTCGGACACTAATTCGGACCCTCTTGCTTGATGGCAGATATGTCAATATGGTGTTTATTGCCATTTCTCATGCATTACGGTTCGAATACTCGGATGCTTATTCGGACGCTATTACAAGATGGCAGATATGTAATTGTGTTTACTTGCCATTTCTCACGCAATAGGGTTTAAAGACTCGGACACTTATTCGGACCCTCTTGCATGATGGCAGATATGTAATTATGGTGTTTACCTGCCATTTCTCATGCATTAGGGTTGGAACACTCGGACACTTATTCAGACCCTCTTGCATGATGGCAGATATGTAATTATGGTGTTTACATGTCATTTCACATGCATTAGGGTTTAAACGCACAGACACTTATTCGGACCCTCTTCCATGATGGCGATATGTAATTGTGGTGTTTACTTGCCATTTCTCATGCATTAGAGTTCGAACACTCGGACACTTATTCGGACCCTCTAGCATGATGACGGATATGTAATTATGGTGTTTACTTGCCATTTCTCATGCATTAAGGTTTAAACTCTCGAACACTTATTCGGACCGTCTTGCATGATGACAAATATGTAATTATGGTGTTTATATGTCATTTCTCATGCATTAGGGTTGAAACACACGGACACTTATTCGGACCCTCCTACCTGACGGCAGATATGTAATTATGCTGATTACTTGCCATTTCTCATGCATTAGGGTTCGAACACCCGGACACTTATTCGGACCGTCTAGCATGATGGCAGATATGTAATTATGGTGTTTACTTGCCATTTCTTATGGATTAGGGTTTAAACGTTTGGATACTTATTCGGACCCTCTTGCATGATGGCGGATATGTAATTGTGGCGTTAGTTGCCATTTCTCATGCATTAGGCTTTAAACATTGGTCACTTATTCGGACCCACTTGCATGATGGCAGATTTGTAATTATGGTGTTTATTTGCCATTTCTCATGCATTAGGGTTTGAACACTCGGACACTTATTCGGTCCCTCTAGCGTGATGGCAGATATGTAATTATGGTGTCTACCTGCCATTCCGCATGCATTACGGTTTAAACAATTGAACACTTATTGGGACCCGCTTGCATGATGGCAGATATGTAATTATGGTGTTTACATGTCATTTCCAATGCACTTGGGTTTAAACACACAGACACTTATTCGGACCCTCTTGCATGATAGCTGATATGTAATTATGATGTTTACGTGTCATTTCTCATGCATTAGTGTTTAAACACACGAACACTTATTCTGACCCTCTTGCATGATGGCAGATATGTAATTATGGTGTTTACTTGCCATTTCTCATGCATTAGGGTTTGAACACTTGAACACTTATTCGGACCCTCTTGCATGATGACAGATATGTAATTATGGTGTTTACATGTCATTTGTCAAGCATTAGGGTTTAAACACACGGATACATATTCGGAACCTCTTGCATGATGGCAGATATGTAATTATGGTGTCTACTTGCCATTTCTCATGCATTAGAGTTCGAACACTGGGACACTTATTCGAAACATCTAGCATAATGGCAGATATGTAATTATGGTGCTCACTTGCCATTTCTCATGCATTAGGGTTTAAACACTTGAACACTTATTCGGACCCTCTTGCATGATGACAGATATGTAATTATGGTGTTTATATGTCATTTCTCAAGCATTAGGGTTTAAACACACGGACACATATTCGGAACCTCTTGCATGATGGCAGATATGTAATTATGGTGTTTACTTGCCATTTCTCATGCATTAGAGTTCGAACACTGGGACACTTATTCGAAACATCTAGCATAATGGCAGATATGTAATTATGGTGCTCACTTGCCATTTCTCATGCATTAGGGTTTAAACACACGGACACTTATTCGGACCCTCTTGCATGATGGCAGATATGTAATTATGGTTTTTACGTGCCATTTCTCATGCATTAGGGTTCGAACACTTGGACACTTGTTCGGACCCTCTAGCATGATGGCATATATGTAATTATGGTGTTTACTTGTCATTTCTCATGCATTAGGGTTTAAACACTTGAACACTTATTTGGACCCTCATGCATTATGGCAGATTTGTGATTATGGTGTTTACATGTCATTTCTCATACATTAGGGTTTAAACACACGGACACTTAATCGGACCCTCTTGCATGATGACAGATATGTAATTATGGTGTTTACTTGCCATTTCTCATGCATTAGAGTTCGAACACTTGGACACTTATTCAGACCCTCTAGCATGATGACAGATATGTAATTATAGCGTTTACATGTCATTTCTCATGCATTAGTGTTTAAACACACGGACACTTATTCAGACCCACTTGCATGATGGCAGATATGTAATTATGGTGTTTACTTGTGATTTCTCATCCATTAGAGTTCGAACACTCGGAAACATATTCGGACACTCCAGCATGATGACAAATTTGTAATTATGGTGTTTACTTGCCATTTCTCATGCATTAAGGTCTAAACTCTCGAACACTTATTCGGACCCTCTTGCACGATGACAGATATGTAATTATGGTGTTTACATGTCATTTCTCATGCATTAGGGTTTAAACACTCGGACACTTATTCGGACCCTCTTGCATGATGGCACATATGTAATTATGGTGTTTATTTGCCATTTCGCATGCATTAGGGTTCGAACACTCGGACACTTATTCGAACCGTCTAGCATGATGGCAGATTTGTAATTGTGGTGTTTACTTGCCGTTTCTTATGCATTAGCGTTTAAACATTCGGACACTTATTCGGATCCTCTTTCATGGTGGTAGATATGTAACTGTGGTGTTTACTTGCCATTTCTCATGCACTAGGGTTTAAACACGAGGACACTTATTCGGACCGTCTTGCGTGATGGCATATATGTAATTATGGCGTTTAGTTTCCATTTCTCATGCATTAGGGTTCAAACACACGGACAGTTATTCGGACCCACGTGCATGATGGCTAATATGTAATTATGGCATTTATTTGCCATTTCTCATGCATTAGGGTTAAACACTCGGACACTTATTCGGACCGTCTTGCTTGATGGCAGATATGTCAATATGGTGTTTATTTGCCATTTCTCATGCATTACGGTTCGAACACTCGGACGCTTATTCGGACGCTATTGCAAGATGGCAGATATGTAATTATGGTGTTTACTTGCCATTTCAAATGCATTAGGGTTTAAACACTTGAACACTTATTTGGACCCTCTTGCATGATGGCAGATATGTAATTATGGTGTTTACATGTCGTTTCTCATGCATTAGGGTTTAAACACACGGACACTTGTTCGGACCATTTTCCATGATGGCATCTATGTAATTATGGTGTTTACTTGCCAGTTCTTATGGATTAGAGTTCGAACACTCGGACACTTATTCGGACCATCTAGCATTATGACAGATATGTAATTATGTTGTTTACTTGCCATTTCTCATGCATTAAGGTTTAAACTCTCGAACACTTATTCGGACCCTCTTGCATGATGACGGATATGTAATTATGTGTTTACATGTCATTTCTCATGCATTAGCGTTTAAACACTTGGAGACTTATTCGGACCCTCTTGCTTGATGGCAGATATGTAATTATAATGTTTACTTGCCATTTCTCTTGCATTAGGGTTTAAACACCTGAACACTTATTTGGACCCTCATGCATTATGGCAGATTTGCAAGTATGGTGTTTACATGTCATTTCTCATACATTAGGGTTTAAACACACGGACACTTATTCGGACCGTCTAGCTTGATGGCAGATAAGTGATTATGGTGTTTACTTGCCATTTCTAATGCATTAGGGTTTAAACATTCGGACACTTATTCGGACCCTCTTTAATGATGCTAGATATGTAATTGTGGTGTTTACTTGCCATTTCTCATGCATTAGGGTTTAAACACTAGGACACTTATTTGGACCCTCTTGCATGCTGGCAGATATGTAATTATGGTGTTTGCTTGCCATTTCTCATGCATTAAGGTTTAAACACTCGAACACCTATTTGGACCCTCTTGCAAGATGGCAGATATGTAATTATGGTGTTTACGTGTCATTTCTCGTGCATTAGGGTTGAAACACACGGACACTTATTCGGACCCTATTGCGGGATGGCATATATGTAATTATGGTGTTTACTTGCCATTTCTCATGCATTGGAGTTCGAACACTCGAACACCTATTCGGACCCTCTAGCATGATGGCAGATATGTAATTATGGGGTTTACATGTCATTTCTCATGAATTAGGGTTTAAACACTCGGACACTTATTCGGACCCTCTAGCATGATGGCAGATATGTTATTATGGTGTTTACTTGCCATGTCTCATGCATTAGGGTTCAAACACTCGAACACTTATTCGGATCCTCCTGCATGATGGCAGATATGTAATTATGTTGTTTACATGTCATTTCTCATGGGTTAGGGTTTAAACCCTCGAACACTTATTCGGACCCTCTTGTAAGATGGCAGATATGTAATTATGGTGTTTACTTGCCATTTCTCATGCATTAGGGTTTAAACACTCGGACACTTTTTCGGACCCTCTTACATGATGGCAGATATATAATTATGGTGTTACTTGCCATTTCTCATGCAATAGGGTTTAAACACTCGGACACTTATTCGGATACTCTTGCATGATGGCAGATATGTAATTATGGTGTTTAGTTGCCATTTCTCATGCAATAGGGTTTGAACACTCGGACACTTATTCGGACCCTCTTGCATGATGGCAGGTATGTGATTACGGTGTTTACTTGCCATTTCTCACGCATCAGGGTTTAAACACTCGGACACTTATTCGGACCCTCTCGCATGACAGCTGATACGTAATTATGGCGTTTATTTCTCGTTTCTCATGCATTAGGGTTTAAACACTCGGACACTTATTGGGACCCTCTTGCATAATGGCAGATATGTAAATATGGTGTTTATTTGCCATTTATCATGCATTAGGGTTCGAACACTCGGACACTTATTCGGACCCTCTAGCATGATGGCAGATATGTAATTATGATGTTTACTTGCCATTTCCCATGCATTAAGGTATAAACACTCGAACACTTATTTGGACCCTGTTGCATGATGGCAGATACGTAATGGTGGTGTTTACATGTCATTTCTCTGCATTAGGGTTTAAACACTTGGACACTTATTCGGACCCTCTTGCATGATGGCAGATTTGTAATTATGGTGTTTACTTGCCATTTCTCATGCATTAGGGTTCGAACACTCGGACACTTAGTCAGACCGCCTGGCAAGGTAGCAGATATGTAATTACGGTGTTTATTTGCCATTTCTCATTCATCAGGGTTTAAGCACTCAGACACTTATTCGGACCCCCTCGCATGACGGCTGATATGTAATTATGCCGTTTATTTTCCATTTCTCATGCATTGGGATTTAAACACTCGGACACTTATTCGGACCCTCTTCCATCATGGCAGATATGTAAATGTGGTGTTTATTTACCATTTCTCATGCATTAGGGTTCGAACACTCGGACATTTATTCAGACCCTCTACCATGATGGCAGATATGTAATTATGGTGTTTACATGCCATTTCTCATGCATTGGGGTTTAAACACTTGAACACTTATTCGGA
This sequence comes from Camellia japonica, assembly GCA_030407325.1. Lineage (NCBI taxonomy): Eukaryota > Viridiplantae > Streptophyta > Magnoliopsida > Ericales > Theaceae > Camellia > Camellia japonica. The sequence continues at coordinate 38,198 of JAPPVO010001229.1, read as the reverse complement.
CCCTCTTTCATGATGGTAGATATGTAATTATGGTGTTTACTAGCCATTTCTCATGCATTAGGGTTTAAACACTAGGACACTTATTCAGACCCTCTTGCATGATGGCAGATATGTAATTATGGCGTTTAGTTGTCATTTCTCATGCATTAGGGTTTAAACACTCGGACACCTATTCGGACACTCTTGCGTGATGGCAGATATGTAATTATGGTGTTTAGTTGCCATTTCTGATGCATTAGGGTTTAAACAGACGGACACTTAATCGGACCCTCCTGCATGATGGCTAATATGTAATTATGGCATTTACTTGCCATTTCTCATGTATTAGGGTTTAAACACTCGGACACTTATTCGGACCCTCTTGCATGATGGCAGATATGTAAATACGGTGTTTATTTTCCATTTCTCATGCGTTAGGGTTCGAACACTAGGACACTTATTTAGACCCTCTTGCATGATTGTAGATATGTAATTATGGTGTTTACTTGCTATTTCTCATGCATTAGGGTTCGAACACTCGGACACTTATTCGGACCCTCTAGCGTGATGGCAGATATGTAATTATGGTGTTTATTTGCCACTTCTCATGCACTAAGGTTTCAACACTCGAACACTTATTTGGACCCTTTTACGTGATGACAGATGTGTAATTATGGTGTTTACATGTCATTTCTCTTGCATTACTTTTTAAGCACTCAGACACTTATTCGGACCCTCTTGCATGATGGCAGATATGTAATTATGGTGTTTACTTGCCATTTCTCATGCATTAGGGTTTAAACACTCGGACACTTATTCGGTCCCTCTTGTATGATGGCAGATATGTAATTATGGTGTTTACATGCCATTTCTCATGCATTAGGGTTTAAGCACTTGAACACTTATTCGGACCCTCCTTCACTATGGTAGATATGTAATTAAAGTGTTTACTTGCCAATTCTTATGCATTTGAGTTTAAACACCATGACACTTGTTCGGACCCTCTTGCATGATAGCAGATATGTAATTATGGCATTTAGTTGCCATTTCTCATGCATTAGGTCTAAACACTTGGACACTTATTCGGACCCTCTTACATGATGGCGTATATGTAATTATGGTGTTTATTTGCCATTTCTCATGCATTAGGGTTTGAACACTCTGACACTTATTCGGACCCTCTAGCGTGATGGCAGGCATGTAATTATGGTGTCTACTTGCCATTTCTCATGCATTAGGGTTTAAACATTTGAACACTTATTGGGAGCCACTTGCACGATGCCTGATATGTAATTATGGTGTTTACAAGTCATTTCTCATGCATTAGGGTTTAAACACATGAACACTTATTTGGACCCTCTTGCATGATGGCAGATATGTAATTATGGTGTTTACTTGCCATTTCTCATGCATTAGAGTTTAAGCACTTGAACACTTATTCGGACCCTCTTTCACTATGGTAGACATGTAATTATGGTGTTTGCTTGCCAATTCTTATGCATTTATGTTTAAACACTAGGACACTTATTCGGACCCTCTCGCACGATGACAGATATGTAATTATGGTGTTTACATGCCATTTCTCATGCATTAGGGTTTAAACACTTGAACACTTATTCTGACCCTCTTTCATGATGGTAGATATGTAATTATGGTGTTTCTTTGCCATTTCTCATGCATTAGGGTTTAAGCACTTGAACACTTATTTGGACCCTCTTTCACTATGGTAGATATGTAATTATGGTGTTTACTTGCCAATTCTTATGCATTTCGCTTCAAACACTAGGACACTTATTCGGACCCTCTTGGATGATGGCAGATATGTAATTATGGTATTTAGTTGCCATTTCTCATGTATTAGGGTTTAAACCGTCGGACACTTATTCGGACCCTCTAGCATGATGGCGTATATGTAATTATGGTGTTTATTTGCCATTTCTCATGCATTAGGGTTTGAACACTCGGACACATATTCGGACCCTCTAGCATGATGGCAGATATGTAATTATGGTGTCTACTTGCCATTTCTCGCGCATTAGGGTTTAAACATTTGAACACTTATTGGGACTCACTTGCATGATGGCTGATATGTAATTATGGTGTTTACATGTGAATTCTGATGCACTACGGTTTAAACACACAGACACTTATTCGGACCCTCTTGCATGATGGCAGATATGTAACTGTAGACACCCCATTTTTGACCGTCCTCAAGACTTGGACGTCACCGCTTGAACACTCGGTGATCATCCATGTTCGTGTTCGTTCGGAGTTCCCGGAGTTCTCGGCTACGCACCTTGCCTCAGGACCTCCGAACTCGACCGTTTTGTGTCTGGTTTTGCACCAAACACTTGTGTTTTGCCTTGGAAGGCAGAGGATGCCTTGTGAGACATCCCCACACACCACCGGCAGTGGCTAGAGGCCACCGGCTGTTTGGTGTTGCCATCGGCACTTATTGTGCCGATCGGCACTATTTTGTGCCGGTCGGCACTCTTTTTGGCAAAATGACCATTTTGCCCTGCCGATCACTTTACAGCTTTTTGGAGATATTTTCAGACAGCTTTGTAGTACTTGTTTCCCCTCCATACACGTGTATGGAGGGATGAGCCTTTGGTTACTTAGCTTGTAAGCTTTGATTCCTATAAGAGAAGACTCTCTTCTCTTGGCTCAAGGTTGAAGAGGTTAGACATTTTAGAGAGAAAATACAGAGAAGAAGGTCTGGTTTTAGGTTAGAAATCCTATATCTATCCTATCTCTCTTTTCCTTGCTCATTTTGTATACTAGGTGCTTTAGTTCATACTATTGCACACAAGCACCTAGTGTTTCACTTTCCTCTTGGAGTTGAGGTTCTAAGAACTTATTCTTGGTGTTCTTGACTGGTTTGAGGCTTAAGGAGACATCAAGGTCACCATTGTTGAAGAAAAGCTCCAAGGATAAGAAACTAGTCATTTTTACCCCTTTCTTGCACCTTGTTTTTACCTAGTTTAGGACTGTTTTTGTGCTTGGTGATACACAAAAAGTTCTGTTTTTTAGCCCTCTTGATAGTTTATTAAGGGTTTTGTGCTTTGGGGAAGTTTGGCCCCTCTTAGGCCTTGAAAGGCCTCTTTTTGTGCTATTTTGTTGAGCTCCGGGATTTTGGTGTTTGGGTCTCTTCACCACTGAAATCTTGAGGGATTTCAGTGGTGTAGATGATGCCTTAAAGTCCTAAGAAGGAGAGGGCCACCCCCTCTCCTTGATGTCCTTGAAAAGGGCAAGTTTTGGTCTCTTAAGGGAGCATAGTTTTGAATGTTTGAAGAGCATGTCTTGGCTGCATTTTATGTTTATTATGCCCTAATATGACATTGATAAGTGTTGGTTTTAGCACTCCTTGTATGTTTTGCATAGATGCTTTGTAATGCCTTGTATTGCCTTAACTTGCTCTAGGTTGTTAGCCCTAGTTTGAGCATGCTTTAGGCTTAGATCCATGAAGCTTGTATGCTTATTTTGCCATACCTTAGGTCTGTCCATGCCTATTTTGGTCGACCATGGCTTGTATCTTGGGTCCCCTTTATGTTTGGCTTGTTGGCCTTAAGAGTACAAGTGTGTAGCATGCCTTGCTTGCTTTATTTTCAATGGTTGGGAACCATTTGGCATGTCATCTCAGTCCATTTAGCATGCTTGTTTGATTGCCTTGCATGCCTCTTTGATGCTTTGGAAGCTTGTGCCTTATGCCTCTTGTCTTAGCATTTGTGCATGCCTTTCTAGTTGAGCCATTTAGATGCCATCTAAGTGGTCCTTTGGGCTTAGTTTTACATGCTAAAAGTCTGTTTTGGGTTGTTCAATGCATGCCATATGTTTTGCATAAGTGTAGTTCAATGCCTCATTGGCCTACTTTGAAGTGTTGAACCTATGTGCGCATGTTTTGTTTGTCTTGTTTAAACATGATTTGGCATCATTCTATAGCGTGATTTCAAAGCCTAAATTGCATGCTAATGGTCCATACTTGTGCCTCTTAAATGTGTTTAAGAGTTGCTTTATTATGCTTAAGTGTTGGTGCTTTAACATGTGCATGCGTATATATGTGTTTGGCCCTCATGTCTTAGCATATGGCTACTGATTTTAGGCCTACTTGGAGTTGCCTAGGTCATGAGTAAGACCATTATTCACTTACTTGTATGCTACCTCATGTTTGCTTGTATGCTTGCATTGTTTGTCTATATGCTCATGTTGCATCCCTAGTTGACATGCTTAGGATTGCACACATAGGCATGCATGCCTTGTTCCTTGACTTGATGATGGGAATTGGGCCTCACTTTGTTTGATTGGTTTGCATGCATTTGAAATTCAAGTTGCACATTTGATCCTTTAGGCCACCATGCATGGAAATGCGTGATTGGTGGTCCGAGAATCGAGGCACATCTTCCTTTGAGTCATTAGTATGATAAGGAGTGTGTTTAGTGCATACATGCTTTGAATTGCATTGCCATGCCAGTATTTGCCCTCTGCTGCTGTGAGTTGCAGGTTCTGCAGGCATTCAGTGCCGGCCGGCAGTTTTTAGTGCCGACCGGCAGTCAATTTGCAGCCGATGGATCAATTTAGTGCCGATGAGCTCAATCCACTGCCGGTGGGAGTTTTGTGCAGCCGGTAGTGATCTCCAGTACCTAAGGAAGTATTCCTAAGACTGTGGCAGTCTTCTGAGGTGCAAATCAGGGAAAACAGAGGCAGTCTAAGTATGGCAATGCGATTCCGAGCAAGTCCCGAGCGTGCGATGCGTCTGGCCCTCTTCCCGAGGCGACTTGTTTTGATCGAATTAGTTAATTCATTTGTTAATATAATGGGTTTGTAATATTTAATTAGCTTGCGTAGTTAATTATTTGTATTATTGTCCCTCCGAGAGGGCAATTTGTAATAAGTGTGGTGAGTGTGTGTATGTCTTCCAACCCCCATTTCTTTCTTCCCTTTTATTTACCTGCTTATGATGGTAGATTAGGGCACGTTATTTTAGCATACCTTATGCAATGCATGCGTGCATCCATGCATTTGACATGCACCGGGCTCGGTACATCATACAAACTGCATGTATTTCAATTCCAAATTGAATACGTGTACTGTGCATTTCACATGCCATTTAGGTTAGCCGAGCCTGCCTAATCACAATTTGCTGTGTTGCATTAGCCACTTCACATGCTTAAGTCCATGCATGATTTGCTAACTAGTTTTGTTTTGGCGGAGTACAATGTAAGTATTTACGCTTTAGCATACCACATGCGTGTGAATGCATGACAGTATGCTTACCATGCGGCTAAGTGCTTATGAGATAAACTGTTTGAATGCCTGTGGGTGGAGGTTGGATTGCTTGAGTTGGAAAACTCATTGAAATCCGTGTTTTAGCCTACTTGCGAGTAGCAAATTCCAAAGCATTTTCAAAAAAACGGATATGCAATGTTTGTTTCCAAATTAGGCAATCTAGTCTATACTTGTTTTGCGCGCATAACATAGTAATTCTAGGCTAATAATTGGAATAAGAGCATGTAATGTTTTCAAAATCGGATATCACGGTTAGTAGAGGCCGGTCTTCGGACCGGGCGAAAGGGGGTGCTCATAGCTGACCTTCCCCGATCGTACCCAAGCTCCCGAGCCAAGACATTTGGTGATGACGGACACGTGGCCTTCGGCACCGAGTCAGGGTTTCCTAAACCCCATTTAAAAAATATTTAGGTGGCGACTCTGTAATCTGGCAAAGCAGTCCATGTTTGGCACTACTTTTCAAAAAATCTGTTTTTCTTCAAAACGATTTGCCAGAGTTGGACTCTTTGGTTCAGATTTAGAACCGCAACCAAAAAGGAGAGTCCGAGCTGTAGCGAGGTCCCCGCGGGCTTGTTACAGTTTCTGGCGACTCTGCTGGGGAGTTTAGAGAGCTTGACTCGAACTCGTGATATCCTGTTTTGATTTCGTTTATGTGTCTCTTTGCATTGCATTTGCATTGGTGCGCCTAGGACACCGTGTTGCCATCTGCATTCCTGACGGTTTGCCGGAGGCTTGTCTTGTCAAGGCATGACCATAAGGCTGACCGGTTGGGCTCTGCCAGCATGGGAACACAAACCCCGGTTTTACCGGGGCACCCTTTTGACCATTCGACCTAGTGCATATTCGGATCCATAGTGACCATTCCAAACTAGGACAGGTTGCTTACCCGATTAGGTTGTTTGAAACCGCTGTGTGCGTAGTGAAACCCTAGCTCCTGACAAAATAGGACAGGGAAACCTACCCCAACATAGGGGTGTATTGGCTCTTTTACCTGTTATGTGCTTTTAGAGTGTATCTCTGCAGGGAACGCATATATCAGTTTGCAAGTTTGGTATCCGGCCTGAGGGCACCAGTATCAGTGTTTGAGAATCAGTTGTGTCTGCGGGTATCAGTTCAGTTTGAACAGTATTCTGGAACAGTGATCAGTAGTAGAGTACAGTTGTCCGGCTACATCCGTGCTTGATCTGTCTGGGGCTGAAATACTGCTTGTTTTCCGTTTCAGTTCAGAGATTCAGAGGCGATCCAGAACAGTTAGTGTCTTCTCCTTGCTGGCAGGACTTAGCATGACGCAGAATTCAGAAGAATCGTGGTCATGACGGCCGCGTTGGATCAGGAATCCCTACACGATGAGACTACTGTTGACATGCCGCATCCCCAGATCGCCGGCGCGCACCCAGTTTGGGCCCCTCAGCTATATCAGGCTCGCGAGCCCACTACATTTGAACTAATGGGGATGATAGGTGATCTTCAAAGATCCGTGACGGATCTCGCCTATGGGATGTCAGTTTCGCCGCCAGCCGCACCATATGTCGGAGGCTTTGTACCCCAGGAACCCCCGTTGTTGGGGCGAATTGTAATTGAACTCAGCCAACCGGAGATGGCCTCCAGCTATGGCAACGACGCATCAAACCAAATTCTAAATCAGGCCGAGGCCAGAGATAAAGGCAAGATGAAGACAGATGCCGACCCTATCGAACAACTGCTGTGGGCAGTAGAGGCTTTGAAAGCCGAAGGAATGAACAAGCAACATATCCGCAGTTATGTCAAAAGCTGTGGAGGTGCTTTCCCCACTCCGCCTGAGGGCAGTTCCAGTCAATCAGAGAATCGGGAGAGGCCCCGTCATGCCAAAACAGTTCTTCCCCCTCCCAACCTGCATCCGGGAAGGATCAGAAATCCAAGACCGCACCCGCCGATCCGTTCGCTAGTGCATCTAGCAAGAGTGCTCAGGCCCCAAAGTACCTGCCCCGAGGGCACAGGGTCTTCCACCCTCTCTACATGCCTCTGTCTAGGCACTTGATTTGCCAAAAAAAACCCTTGGAGCCCCGACCCCTACCGAAGAATCTCCCTGCCCACATGATGCTTCCTGTACTGTGCGTACCACCAGCAGACAGGCCATGCCACTGACAATTGTTTTCGCCTCCGCACGAGGTGCAGGATTGATTGACAACGAGGTTATCCTCCCCACTCAGCAAGTCGTCACTACAGTTGTTGGATTTTGAGGACACAGATACTGCGAGTATGTAATCAGAAGGTGAACCGCCTGCGGGCAATCTTGGCGCATTTTTGGATGTGGCGTTTGGCACGCATTTTTGGGCATCTATTAATTTCTGTAAATTCTGACTTGGGTGTCGAGTCAGTCTTCTGTTTTGTCTTGAGCCTGTCTCATTGTTTTGAGACATTCCTTTTGCTTAAGGGTCTGTCTAATTGTAATGAGTCATCCCTCTTGTATAGATACCATGGTGATTTCGGGGTTGTTGCCTCAAACACCGTTTTGTCTTATAAACAGTTGTTTTTGCTTTTTGAGTCTGTTTCTGTCGGGAGCCAGTTATGCCAACAAATCTGAATGAAACAGCCGTGGCTATCATGCGCCGTATTTGTTGCTATTGAGTTAGCCGTGCCAAAGGTGTGAATGGAACGACAGTACATACCGCCTACTCTCTGTGCCTTGAACATCGTTATGATGACCTAAGCTTTTCATAAAACCCTTTTCAAACACTGCGGTGATGAAAACGAAGGGAAGTAATTCCTCGGGTTTTGTAAAATTTTGATCATTTTGAGAAAAGAACGCATGCTAAGCTTTTCATGAATGAAATCATGCTTGTCGGCGTGAGTACTGAGAAGGACCCTGGCCTGATCCAGACTGGTTCCACACTATCTTCAGCACGAGCGATTTGTCGCTTTCTTAAAAACTTTCAAAAACAAAATTTTTGCAGTCTCGCGAAGACTGTGTGGAATCGCTCTTGAGATTGTGTAGCCCAGGATCGCTCTCGGCCTCAAGATTCGATTTATCTGTTGCGAACCGGAATCCGTTCAAACATTCAAGTGCCATGAAACGCCTGTATGGCCCATTTTGAAGCAGCCCTCGAAAGAGGCCTCAAAGTCAGATCAGGAGATCAGATCCCACCAAGCAAAGCTCGAGAAGCAACCGTGATGGACTTTTCTGCAAATCAACCAACAGTCCTCTCCGGATACAGAGAGGCTTCATCTCAAAACCATTTGGCATGGGCTTGCTACACTTTTACCCTTTGAGAGGCTCGCTGGGCCGAAAACCCGGAAGGGCGGTCCAGGCAAAAGTTAGAGCAAAGAAAAGAAAAGACAAAAAAGCAAAATACAAAAAAAAGAAAAAGAAAGAAAAAAAAAAAAAAGAAATGAAAATGCAAAAGAAAAAAGAAAAAAAAAAGAAAAAAGAAAAACATAGCTCGCAAGGTCGAAAACCCGCATTGGGCGCCTTGGCAAAAATTAGAGCCTAAACAGTGAAGGTTAAAATACCCGAGTGTACCTTAACCGGAACTACGTAAGGCTTGATTCCCATGTCTGGGATACGTAGGCAACTTCATCTCGGAGTCCAGCCCCCAACGCTTCCATAGCGTCTCAGTCCATGTCATGGTTTTGATCACTTTTGCCTCCTCCGAATCCAATCTCGATTGCAGCAACCTGGAACTACGTGATAACTTCTCTTGAAGTCCAAACCACCAACACCTTCCAGGTGACTGTGTCCATATATTGATTCAAACCGTCTCGTCTCCTCCCGTCCGAGGTCCGATCGTCGTCAACAAGGACTGGCTTGCAATGTGCCGCGGCATCATCCAAACAAGGGGCAACTTTCCGTTGCCATGCATTGCCACAAGTTGCCCTCAGTTACCATCCAAACTAGGGGCAACTTTCCGTTGCCTTATCCCCCTTAAGCCAGGGGCAATTTTCCATTGCCTCCGATCCGAGGTTGCGCATCTCGAGGGTAAGTTCCGTATTTGTTTGAGCATTGACTGTTTGCGAAAATAGTTTTTGAAAATTTTCACTGAGGTTGACTTATTTTCTCGAAAACTGTTTCATTTTCAAAATTGGACCATGTTTGGACCCAAAAGGAGAATTTTCAGTGCTCACAGCCTGATTCGCATGATTTTCAAATCAAAAATCGAATAAGTGTGTTAATCCAACTCTCATTTTGATCAAAACTGTTTTAGAAAACGTAAAAAATGGTCAAGATGACGAACTAGGGGCACAGTTGAGTCTGGTCTTCTGTCTTTCTCCCGTCAACATACTCGCCAGAAGGGCACCCTATTCACCAGAAGAAATAGTCGTGAGCTAACAGTGTTGGGCATGAACCCACAACCTCTCGTTTACCTATCAACCACTCTGGGGAGGGATGAAAAAAAATGAGAGAATAAAGAATAGAGAGGTGTAAGAGAGAAAAAGTAAGAAAAGGGTTTTGAGAGGAAAACTGAGCCTGAGGGCCGAGTGATGTGAGAATCACACAAATCAGAAAGGGTGGGAATAATACCCGGAGGAACTGGCTCCCCGAGATTCGAGGTCTTTCCTTGTGTAAACATGTCCGTGTGTCGTGTCTTTTTGATTTGTCGGTCTCGATTTTGGCTTTAAGTCTTTTTCGAGCATGTCTCGTTATGTTAGGTCGTGTGCCTTTTGTGTCTTTGTTTGAGTCTGTCTCGCTGTGTTCTGTGGTAGGCTCGATACCCCGGTTGAAAACCCTCTTTTCCAAAAGTAATCGTTTGTGCTAGAATGCTGTGCCATTCTCTACATTCGTGCGAAGCAAGAGAAGAAAAGGAAATTTGGGACATCCGAGTGTGTTTCAACTCAACCGTGTCATTTTGTGATCCGTCTTGTCAGATTGGGCTATTTGTTCAGGGTTTGCTGTGTGCAGAATGAACCGAATGCTGTGTTATGGGCTATATGCAGGTCAATCCCCAGTAGAGTATGGGCTGTATTTAGTTCAAGCAGTGGTTTGTATGAGTTGTTTGCTGTTAGTTGGTTGGTTATCCGATTATCATAGTACAATTGCTCAATTTTCAGACAAACAAATCATTTTCACTTACATTTGAGGTGTAACATGATGCAATGCAGTGCAAAGTATGAAATACGCAGATATATACAGATATAACATTCTTTTCAGACAAAAAGTTTGTTTCATTTCATATAATCTTTTCAAGTACAAATCTTGGAAACAAAAATTGCCTGCGGCAGTACAAAATACTCTATCTACCAACAAAAGAGAAAAGTATAAGAAAAGAAATAAGAAAAACAGCAAAAGTCTGGGTCATCAGCATCATCAATGGCCTCGCGCCGAGGATCTGTCCTCGCCCTCTTCCTGGGCAGAAGTCCAGGAGCATCACCAGAAGTGTCACTGTCTGAGCCCGAGCCCGAGCTGCCCCCGGCCTCCTCCTCGGATGACTCCGCCCCCTCCTCAGACTCGTCATCTGGACTGGAGCCCGCGAGCTGCTCCCGGCGTAGTGCCCTCCTCTGGTGCGGGGATAGGCTCTGCCATCCCGAGTAGAAATGGGAGGTCCAGCTGGAGCGCCACCCACCGGGGGAATCTGGAAGGGAGGCTGAAAAAGCATGAAAAGACAAATGCATCAGTATATTGAGCAGTGAATCAGTGCAGAATGCAGTGTATGAGTACAGTGTATGTGAATGCCGTGAGCAGTGAATCAGTGCAGAATGCAGTGTATGAGTACAGTGTATGTGAATGCCGTGAGCAGTGAATCAGTGCAGAATGCAGTGTATGAGTACAGTGTATGTGAATGCCGTGAGCAGTGAATCAGTGCAGAATGCAGTGTATGAGTACAGTGTATGTGAATGCCGTGAGCAGTAAATCAGTGCAGAATGCAGTGTATGAGTACAGTGTATCAAATGCCGTGACAGTTTATCAGATGTTGAGTTGTGCATCAGATTATGTAAAGCAGTGTATGGCTTGAGGCGTGGTCAGAAAGACATACGGAATGCTAAGAGGCCAGGAGGTCGAATGTCCGCTGTAGCATCCCCATCATGGAGGCATTCATCTCCAATGACTGCCGGGTGTACTCAGAAGACGCCTGCAAGGGAATCAGATGCATCAATATTCTGTGGAATATCAAATAAACTACAATGAAATAACTGTACAGAAATGCAGTAACACATACCGGAGGCAAGTCGGGATGCCGACAAACTCGTGATCAGCCGGCGGAGGGCGAAGGGAATCTGATAGGTCGCCCCATCCGACCCCGGAAAGACAGTGAAGCGGGTAGAGCGGGCCAACTGGCCTCCCGTCCTCTCTGGACTCCGCCCCTGCCGGAACTCGAGCCCTCCTCGGCGCTCCTCCTCCTACTCCTGCTCCGGCCGCCGGCGCCGCAGGTCTCTCTCTCTCAGCTCGGCGACCACCACTCAGCGGCCGCATGATGAAGGTCCGGACGTACTCTGAGTAATCGCCCTCGCCTCTGAAGCCGTCCGCCTCCCAACCGATGGTGTAGTCCGCCATCTGCTCAGCGGTGAAACGCTCGGTGTCCCTCATATGCTCAGGAGGATGCACCGGGACTATCTGCTCAGGTAACCCTAAGGTCTGACGCAAGAAGCGCTCGCCTAGGTACCAAGCCCGACAGACCGGGCCCTCCAGCAAAATCCGGTAACGCGAGGTCTCAACGGCGCCGGCAAACCGATCCCGCACCATCGCTGGCAGAGGAGCCCACGGCTGCCAGGTGATCTGAAATTGAAATACAGTTTGTTATCTACTGGTATTGCAAATATACAGTGGAAAAGTGAAGCTTAAATAAACTGCAAGTAAAACATACCTCGGCAGGAGTAATGGTATCGAAGTAGCGACGAAAGAAGCTGAAAGTCTCTCGCGGCCTCCGGGTGCATCTCCCGTCATAGCGGCGTGAGAAGGGAATGACTAGAGGAGTCTCCGTCTCCGGCACTGGCTCCAGCCTGGGAAAGTAGGCGTAAACCCATAACTGCAAGACAGATGTCGGAACATTTATCAGATAAAGCAGAGTACAGAATCGGGCAGAAATAATAAAGCCGTGTGTTGTGCAGTGTACAGTAGAGTATGTGTGTGCCGTGTGTACAGTATACAGCAAGTGTAAAGCAGACTACAGTGTGTGCAGTGTGCAGAGTACAGAAAGTACAGAACAGAAATGTAAAGCAGAGGAGAAGGCGTACCTCCCAAGCTCGCCAGTAGCCTCCGAGCAACTGCCCGCTGCCACGGGAGACTGAGCCATGTACCCGTAAAGAGTGGCCAGAGCCGCACCACCCCAATCAAAACGCAAGATGTCCGGACGTCCACCAGTGCGCTGAGTAGGCAGAGAGGCACGGTGTTCGCCCGGTCGGCGAAGAGGGTCGTCCCTAGCAAAAACATCAAAAAGCCGCGTGCGTACTGCTCTACAGCCGCCTCGGTCATCGGAGCCGTCGCCACCAACGCAGGCTGCACTCTGAACTGCACCTCGAACCAGGAGTCGGACAAAGCCTGGCGCAAGAGGCGCCTCGCCAAGCAAGTAGATCTGAGCGGCGGTCCACTCGTCCATGTCGGTGTCGAAGGGGATCGGATCACCCCCTACCCCGATGCCGGTGAGCACCGAGAAGTCGTAGGGAGTCATCGTCATGTCTCCCGCCGCGGATAGGTGGAACGAGTCGGTGGTGTCCCACCACCTCTCTGCCAGGGCAGCTAGAAGAGGCCTGCAGGCAGTAAGCCGGGTCAGACCCCTGCAAAAGGAACCGAAGCCCGCATCGTCCACGATGCGTCGAACCGCCTCGGGAAGCTCCAAGTACCAATCTCGAGCCGCGACATTCCCATACCCGCGGATGGTATGGGAATCTCCCTGTTTTCAAACAAATAGTTGCAAAGCAATATGAGATGTACAGTTCTGAGGAAACATGTTAAAGTCGATACAAATTTAGCACGTGTGCACATTTTTCAGATCCAAGCGGATATCAGGTTTCAGTGTACTACGGTGAACTACAGTGTTTGATGCGTCAGCGTGTTTTGAGTAAGTGCAATATAAACATGGTGCACGTGTGCACATTCTTCAGATCCAAGCAGATATCAGGTTTCAGTGTACTACGGTGGACTACGGCCTGTGATGTGTCAGTGTGTTTGCGAGAGTCAGCATACAGATATAGTGCATGTGTGCACATTTTTCGAATCCAAGCAGATGTCGGGTTATAGTGTGCCAGTAGGTGAACTACAACGTATGAGGCGTCAGCGTGTTGTGTGTGGTTCAGTTTAAATACAGCATACAATATGTTTTCAGATTTGAATAAGTGCCGGGTGTCGGTAAGTTTGCAGTGAAGTACGGTGTGTGCCGTGTGTTTGGGTGATTGAGACTAGTGCAGTGTGTGTGCATGTGTTCGTCTTAAACAGATATCAGTTGTAAGCATGATTGCAATTGACTACAGTGAACAGTATATCAGAACCAAGCAGTTAAAGAACGGAAACAACTTTGACAGTTGACAGTTCTACATTGCAGAAAGTAAAACAGAGAAGAGTGTTACCTCGGAAGCACCGAAGGATAGGTGAGAGGTCGGCTCGCGCAGGAGGAGCTCCGGGTCCAGCGCTCGGTCAAAGCCGCGGAAATGGCGGAGACCATCCGGAGGTAGCACATGAATCGCGGGGTGGTATGTCGCCGGGTCGAAGGGACGCTCGCTCAATGGGAGGAGCTCGACCCCGGGATCCATCTCGTGATCCAGGGGAGTCCCGACGTGTGGAACATCGTCAGCCATGGCGGTGGTGGTGAGAAAATGTCCGGAAGAGCTGGAATGTGAAAAGTCAACCGAAAAAGTCAACCCCGAGCGGACCGAAAATGACCGGGAAGGCCGGAAGATGCAAAGGCATGGAAATGAAGAGAAAATCAAGGGGAACAAGTCCCGAAAAAGTGGAAATAGCAAAGGGAGTGCCAAAACGAAATTTCGATCGGTCGAAAATGTCTGAAACGCGATGAACTTCGCGAATCGAACGGCGAAAATGTCGCGAAAACGCAAAGAAATGAGCGAATGAGGAGGAAAAGAGACTCTAGAGAGAGAGGGAGAAGTTTTTCGGCGGTGGGGGAGTGAGGAAATAGGGTTTAAAACCCTATTTTAAAAGACCCGAGGTGAAATGTCAAAACTTCCCGATCAGCAACTTTTGGCCGGTCGGCACTATTTTGTGCCGGTCGGCACAATATTGTGCCGGTGGAACTTTTATGCAGCTGGTGGCCAGCCGGTGGCCACCTAGTCCAGCCGGTGATGTTCCTACAGCCTTTTTTAGCTCATGTGGTAAGTTTCTGGTCTTCATAGCTCAAGAAAATGCAAGAGAGTGAATCTCCGATGCTCAATCGGTCCCTCGTTTTGACCTCGGACCGTGTCTTCTGTGCGTAGCACTCAGATTCAAGCAAGGATTGTATCCTTTCGTATCCTTTTGTCTTTTACGAGATTCAAAAGTTGCCCCGTGTGCGTTGCATACATTCATCACACTGATCGGTGCGTTGCATTGCACCGTCATGCATTATCATACATTTTATTACAAGCGTTTTCACGCATTGTCATGTACCTCAATACATACATTGCCTCGCACATCATGCCTTGATTTACGTTTCGTGCGGCATGCGTGTCACACTCGCATTGTTCTGCATCTCCTTTGAGGCACGCGTACCTCATTGCACTCCATTTTCCATCTTACGAGCCACGCGTGTCTCATTCGTCTCATTTGCCCTATTTGCATTGGCATGCGTGTCCCATGTGCGTTGCCTCGCACTCCCCCCTCTCTCGCGTGTACTACGCTGAGAGGCTCTTTGTTTTTCCTCTCTCGCGTGTACTACGCTGAGAGGCTCTTTGTTTTTCCTCTCTCGCGTATACTACGCTGAGACGTCTTTTTGTCTCCTCTCTCGCGTGTACTACGCTGAGAGGCCTTTTGTTTTTCCTCTCTCGCGTGTACTACGCTGAGAGGCTTCTTTTTGCTTTTCTCTCTCGCGTGTGCTACGCTGAGAGGTTTCCCTGGTCTAGGAGACCTTAAATCCTCGGGAGGTGCAAGACCTTCGGTGCATTGAGGTGCACCCCATCGCATTTGGCATGCATTCAGTCGCACTGTTTTGTGCACTCGCGTTGTCTAACGCATCGCGCTATCTTGCGCATCATATTGCATTTGGCATGCATTCAATCGCACTGTTTTGTACACTCGCGTTGTCTAACGCATCGCGCTATTTTGCGCAGCGCACTATCTTGTGCATTACATTTCATTCGCGCTATTTTGCGCATCGCGTCGTTTGGCGCACCCCCTTTGCATTGTCTTGCATCCTTTGAGGCACGCGTACCTCATTGCACTCCATTTTCCATCTTTTGCGGCACGCGTACCTCATTGCACTTCATTTCTCATTCGCATCGACGTGCATGCCTCATTTACATTGGCATGCGTGTCTCACGTGCGTTGTGCACCGTTTAGCACACCCCGGTCTGACGAGACCTTAAACACGCACGGTCTAGGAGACCTTAAATCCTTCGGAGGTTCAAAACCTTTATTGTTACGCACGGTCTAAGAGACCTTAAATCCTTCGGAGGTGCAAAACCTTTATTGTTACGCATGACCGCATGTGGTGTAGTATACGTCATCACTTGCATCGTTTGGCATGACTGCACGCGTTGTAACGCGCACATTTTGCATTGCCCCACACGGGTCTGGCGAGACCTTAAACACGCACGGTCTAGGAGACCTTAAATCCTTGGGAGGTGCAAGACCTTCGGTGCATTGAGGTGCACCCCATCGCATTTGGCATGCATCATATCGCACTATCTTGTGCACTCGCGTTGTCTAACGCATCGCGCTATTTTGCGCATCTCATTGCATTTTGCATGCATTCAATCGCGCTATCTTGCGCATCGCACTGTCTTGTGCACTCGCGTTGTCTAACGCATCGCGCTATTTTACGCATCACACCGTCCTGTGCACACGTGGTCCGGCGGGACCGAAAACACGCACGGTCTGGCGAGACCTTAAACCCGCTCATTTGCATTGTTATGCATCTCAAAAGCCGTGCGTTGGCGCGCATTTCAAACATCATGCATTGCATCCCGGTCCAGGAGACCTTAAATCCTTTGAAGGTGCAATTCCTTTGGTGTTTGTCGTGCCCGAACGACTTTCGGTGGTCTGGTAAAGCCACCTGCCTGTTTTTGCGGTGAGTTCCTAGAAGACCAACTGGGACGGTGAAAACTAGAGTTTGAATGGCTTATGCCTAGAACGTAAAGGTTCGGGATTTCCGAGACTAAAGTCTGGTTTAAATACCCAGGGGGTGTACCCTCGGCTTGAAATCTGTATGGAAGCCCCATAGGTTGAGGCGGCGTGTCCACGCCTCAATTCTGGATACTGAACCAACCTAGTATATCGCCCTGTTGGTAAGATAGGGAAAGCGGCAATCATAGTCATTGCATCATAGTGCATTGTCATGCATCATTTGTAAATACTGCATATGTCATGCATTTCAAAAAATTCAAAAAACAAAAACACATGCATATGTCATGCATCATTTGTAAATACTGCATATGTCATGCATCATTTGTAAATATTGCATATGTCATGCATTTCAAAACAAAAACACATGCATGTGTCATGCATATCATTGTAGTATAGTGCATATGTCATGCATTTTCTCTAAATATCCATTTCTATTGCATCATAGTTTGCATGCATCCATTGCATCACTTCCATCCATGGCTTGCGCCTTTCCAGGTTGAGCTTGGTCTGGTATGTGCTCCTACTTTTCACGTCGAAGCACAGTTTTTGTGTACGCGCCTATTCCTTGATGAGCTTGGTTTGAGGGTTGCGGCGCATTTTCTGTGTTAGACGCGGTTCGTATGCGTACATGCCTTTCCTAGGCAGGATTCGGTTTGGCCCACGTGCCATGTCCATTGTATTCATTTCCATTGCATTGTAGTGTAATTATTGCGTCCGACATTAGGATCATTATTCCCTCCCCAGCGGGTCGCTTCCCCACTTATGTCATTCCACCCAATACTTGTTCTTGTGTCCGTGCGAAGTACTCATAGATTAGACATCGTTCTATGGGAGACGGACTTGTTACCTCCATTAATCTATTTGACATATGTGTGGTTTCGAACCGCTTACGATTGAAGCATGATTCAATTGCCCTGCATGTAGTTTGCATGGTTTCAATTGCATTGCATATCATTTGCATTATTTATACATAGTTTTGTATATATTGCATATCATTTTGCATTCATTTTGCATTGTCATGCTTATTGCTAACAATATTGTACCTGTTAAGTTTGCTTTCTTTGCAGGCACGATATTGTATGTACGGCTCATTTGAGGCCGGTGCAACCGGAAGAGCCGCACAGGTATTGTATCCTCCGAGTGAGACGTATTGAGAATTGTATAATTCTCTTACATCCTTTCTGCATTGTAGTGTAGATTGGCGTATGCTAGCTTATAACTGTCACATGTGTGCTTCATTACAGCTTCCTTTACATGATCATAAGTTATGCTCGGCCTTTTGCATCGTCAGTTGCATCTTGCTCCCGCCTACGGGCGCATACCTTATCTGCGGCTTGTATGCCTGTGCCTGAACTACGCTGGTTTGATTCCTAAAGGGATACGTAGGCAGCTTGCGAGTTCAACCATTTGCGCTTTGTATGTTTGTCCAAGTCTTCGGCCTTGTCAAAAATGGGTCGTCTCTGGGCTTTGACATTCACTCCCGTCATTGTTATGACTTTCGAGTTCTGTCAAAGAGGGGCAACTGTAGACACCCCATTTTTGACCGTCCTCAAGACTTGGACGTCACCGCTTGAACACTCGGTGATCATCCATGTTCGTGTTCGTTCGGAGTTCCCGGAGTTCTCGGCTACGCGCCTTGCCTCAGGACCTCCGAACTCGACCGTTTTGTGTCTGCTTTTGCACCAAACACTTGTGTTTTGCCTTGGAAGGCAGAGGATGCCTTGTGAGACATCCCCACACACCACCGGCAGTGGCTAGAGACCACCGGCAGTGGCTAGAGGCCACCGGCTGTTTGGTGTTTCCATCGGCACTTTATTGTGCCGATCGGCACTATTTTGTGCCGGTCGGCACTCTTTTTGGCAAAATGACCATTTTGCCCTGCCGATCACTTTACAGCTGTTTTTGGAGATATTTTCAGACAGCTTTGTAGTACTTGTTTCCCCTCCATACACGTGTATGGAGGGATGAGCCTTTGGTTGACTTAGCTTGTAAGCTTTGATTCCTATAAGAGAAGACTCTCTTCTCTTGGCTCAAAGGTTGAAGAGGTTAGACATTTTAGAGAGAAAATACAGAGAAGAAGGTCTGGTTTTAGGTTAGAAATCCTATATCTATCCTATCTCCCTTTTCCTTGCTCATTTTGTATACTAGGTGCTTTAGTTCATACTATTGCACACAAGCACCTAGTGTTTCACTTTCCTCTTGGAGTTGAGGTCCTAAGAACTTATTCTTGGTGTTCTTGATTGGTTTGAGGCTTAAGGAGACATCAAGGTCACCATTGTTGAAGAAAAGCTCCAAGGGTAAGAAACTAGTCATTTTTACCCCTTTCTTGCACCTTGTTTTTACCTAGTTTAGAACTGTTTTTGTGCTTAGTGTTTAATACAAAAAGTTCTATTTTTTAGTCCTCTTGATAGTTTATTAAGAGTGTTTTGTGGTCTGGAAGGGTTTGACCACCCTTAGGCCTTGTAAGGCCCTTGTTTTGTGCCTATTTTGGTGAGATCCGGGATTTTGGTGTTTGGGTCTCTTCACCACTGAAATCTTAAGGGATTTCAGTGGTGTAGATGATGCCTTAAAGTCCTAAGAAGGAGAGGGCCACCCCCTCTCCTTGATGTCCTTGAAAAGGGCAAGTTTTGGTCTCTTAAGGGAGCATAGTTTTGAATGTTTAAGAGCATGTCTTGGCTGCATTTTATGTTTATTATGCCCTAATATGACATTGATAAGTGTTGGTTTTAGCACTCCTTGTATGTTTTGCATGGATGCTTTGTAATGCCTTGTATTGCCTTAACTTGCTCTAGGGTTAGCCCTAGTTTGAGCATGCTTTAGGCTTAGATCCATGAAGCTTGTATGCTTATTTTGCCATACCTTAGGTCTGTCCATGCCTATTTTGGTCGACCATGGCTTGTATCTTGGTCCCCTTTATGTTTGGCTTGTTGGCCTTAAGAGTACAAGTGTGTAGCATGCCTTGCTTGCTTTATTTTCAATGGTTGGGAACCATTGGCATGTCATCTCAGTCCATTTAGCATGCTTGTTTGATTGCCTTGCATGCCTCTTTGATGCTTTAGAAGCTTGTGCCTTATGCCTCTTGTCTTAGCATTTGTGCATGCCTTTCTAGTTGAGCCATTTAGATGCCATCTAAGTGGTCCTTTACGCTTAGTTTTACATGCTAAAAGTCTGTTTTGGGTTGTTCAATGCATGCCATATTTGTTTTGCATAAGTGTAGTTCAATGCCTCATTGGCCTACTTTGAAGTGTTGAACCTATGTGCGCATGTTTTGTTTGTCTTGTTTAAACATGATTTGGCATCATTCTATAGCGTGATTTCAAAGCCTAAATTGCATGCTAATGGTCCATACTTGTGCCTCTTAAATGTGTTTAAGAGTTGCTTTATTATGCTTAAGTGTTGGTGCTTTAACATGTGCATGCGTATATATGTGTTTGGCCCTCATGTCTTAGCATATGGCTACTGATTTTAGGCCTACTTGGAGTTGCCTAGGTCATGAGTAAGACTATTATTCACTTACTTGTATGCTACCTCATGTTTGCTTGTATGCTTGCATTGTTTGTCTATATGCTCATGTTGCATCCCTAGTTGACATGCTTAGGATTGCACACATAGGCATGTATGCCTTGTTCCTTGACTTGATGATGGGAATTGGGCCTCACTTTGTTTGATTGGTTTGCATGCATTTGAAATTCAAGTTGCACATTTGATCCTTTAGGCCACCATGCATGGAAACGTGATCGGTGGTCGAGAATCGAGGCACATCTTCCTTTGAGTCATTAGTATGATAAGGAGTGTGTTTAGTGCATACATGCTTTGAATTGTATTGCCATGCCAGTATTTGCCTCTGCTGCTGTGAGTTGCAGGTTCTGGCAGGCATCAGTGCCGGCCGGCAGTTTTTAGTGCGACCGACAGTCAATTGCAGCCGACGGATCAATTTAGTGCCGATGAGCTCAATCCACTGCCGGTGGGAGTTTTGTGCAGCCGGTAGTGATCTCCAGTACCTAAGGAAGTATTCCTAAGACTGTGGCAGTCTTCTGAGGTGCAAACCAGGGAAAACAGAGGCAGTCTAAATTGTTTTGATCGAATTAGTTAATTCATTTGTTAATATAATGAGTTTGTAATATTTAATTAGCTTGCGTAGTTAATTAATTGTATTATTATTTTGGTCTCTCCAAGAGAGGGCGAATTTGTAATAAGTGTGGGTGAGTGTGTGTATGTCTTCCAACCCCCATTTCTTTCTTCCCTTTTATTTACCTACTTATGATGGTAGATTAGGGCACGTCTATTTTAGCATACCTTATGCAATGCATGCGTGCATCCATGCATTGTCGACATGCACCGGGCTCGGTACATCATACAAACTGCATTGTATTTCAAATCTAACTTGAATACGTGTTACTCGTGCATTTCACATGCCATGTCTAGTAGCCAAGCCTAGATCACATCTTTGCATGTGTTGCATTAGACACTTCAGTATGCTTAAGTCCATGCATGGATTTCTAATAAGTTCTTGTTTGGCGCGGAGTACAATGTAAGTATTTACGCTTTAGCATACCACATGCGTGTGAATGCTAACATGACAATATGCTTGCCATGTGGCTAAGTGCTTATATGAGATAAACTGTTTGAATGCCTGTGGGTGGAGGTTGGATTGCTTGAGTTGGGGAAACTCATTGAAATCCGTGTTTTAGCCTACTTGCGAGTAGCAAATTCCAAAGCATTTTCAAAACAAACGGATATGCAATGTTTGTTTCCAAATTAGGCAATCTAGCCTATACTTGTTTGTTGTGCACACAACATAGTAATTCTAGGTTAATAATTGGAATAAGAGCATGTAATGTTTTCAAAAACGGATATCACGGTTAGTAGAGGCCGGTCTTCGGACCGGGCGAAAGGGGGTGCTCATAGCTGACCTTCCCCGATCGTACCCAAGCTCCCGAGCCAAGACATTTGTTGATGACGGACACGTGGCCATCGGCACCGAGTCAGGGTTTCCTAAATTCCCCCATTTAAAAAATATTTAGGTGGCGACTCTGTAATCTGGCAAAGCAGTCCATATTTGGCACTACTTTTCAAAAAAATCTGTTTTTCTTCAAAACGATTTGCCAGAGTTGGACTCTTTGGTTCAGATTTAGAACCGCAACTTCAAAAAGAGAGTCCGAGCTGTAGCGAGGTCCCACGCGGAGGTGTTACAGTAACTATGGTGTTTACATGTCATTTCTCATGCATTGGGGTTTAAACACACGAACACTTATTCGGACCCTCTTGCATGATGGCAGATATGTAATTATGGTGATTACTTTCCATTTCTCATGCATTAGGGTTTAAACACTTGAACACTTATTCGGAACCTCTTGCATGATGGCAAATATGTAATTATGGTGTTTACTTGCCATTTCTCATGCATTAGAGTTCGAACACTCGGACACCTATTCGGACCCTCTAGATGATGGCAGCTATATTACGGTGTTTACATGCCATTTCTCATTCATTAGGGTTTAAACACTTGAACACTTATTCAGATACTCTTTCATGATGGTAGATATGTAATTATGGTATTTATTTGCCATTTCTCATGCATTAGAGTTTAAACACTCGGACACTTATTCGGACCCTCTTGCATGATGGCGTATATGTAATTATGGTGTTTGTTTCCCATTTCTCATGCATTAGGGTTTGAACACTGGGACACTTATTCGGACCCTCTAGCGTGACGGCAGATATGTAATTATGGTGTCTACTTGCCATTTCTCATGCATTAGGGTTTAAACATTTGAACACTTATTGGGACCCACTTGCATGACGGCTGATATGTAATTATGGTGTTTACATGTCATTTGTCATGCACTAAGGTTTAAACACAAAGACACTTATTCGGACCCTCTTGCATGATAGCAGATATGTAATTATGGTGTTTACATGTCATTTCTCCGGCATTAGGGTTTAAACACACGAACACTTATTCGGACCCTCTTACATGACGGCAGATATGTAATTATGGTGTTTACTGGCCATTACTCATGCATTAGGGTTTAAACACTTGAACACTTATTCGGACCCTCTTGTATGATGGCATATATGTAATTATGGTGTTTACGTGCCATTTCTCATGCATTAGAGTTTAAGCACTTGAACACTTATTCGGACCCTCTTTCACTATGGTAGATATGTAATTATGGTGTTTACTTTCCAATTCTCATGCATTAGGGTTTGAACACTCGAACACTTATTTGGACCCTCTAGCATGATGGCTGATATGTAATTATGGTGTTTGCTTGCCATTTCTCATGCATTAAGGTTTAAACACTCGAACACTTATTTCGACCCTCTTGCATGATGGCAGATATGTAATTATGGTGTTTACATGTCATTTCTCGTGCATTAGGGTTTAAACACACGGACACTTATTCGGACCCTCTTGCATGATGGCATATATGTAATTATGGTGTTTACTTGCCATTTCTCATGCATTAGAGTTTGAACACTCGAACACTTATTCGGACCCTCTAGCATGATGAGAGATATGTAATTATGGGACTTACATGTCATTTCTCATGCATTAGGATTTAAACACTCGGACACTTATTCGGACCCTCTAGCATGATGGCAGATATGTTATTATGGTGTTTACTTGCCATGTCTCATGCATTAGGTTCAAACACTAGAACACTTATTCAGACCCTCCTGGATGATGGCAGATATTAATTATGGTGTTTACATGTCATTTCTACTGCGTTAGGGTTTAAACCCTCGAACACTTATTCGGGCCCTCTTGTAAGATGGCAGATATGTAATTATGGTGTTTACTTGCCATTTCTCATCCATTACGGTTTAAACACTCGGACACTTATTCGGACCCTCTTGCATGATGGCAGATATGTAATTATGGTGTTACTTGCCATTTCTCATGCAATAGGGTTTAAACACTCGGACACTTATTCGGATGCTCTTGCATGATGGGAGATATGTAATTATGGTGTTTACTTGCCATTTCTCATGCAATAGGGTTTGAACACTTGGACACTTATTCGGACCCTCTTGCATGGTGGCAGATATGTAATTATGGTGTTTACTTGCCATTTCTCATGCATCAGGGTTTAAACACTCGGACACTTATTCGGACCCTCTCGCATGACAGCTGATACGTAATTATGGCGTTTATTTGTCGTTTCTCATGCATTAGGGTTTAAACACTTGGATACTTATTGGGGCCCTATTGCATGATCGCAGATATGTAAATATGGTGTTTATTTGCCATTTCTCATGCGTTAGGGTTCGAACACTCGGACACTTATTCGGACCCTCTAGCATGATGGCAGATATGTAATTATGGTGTTTACTTGCAATTTCCCATGCATTAAGGTTTAAACACTCGGACACTTATTCAGACCCTGTTGCATGATGGCAGATACGTGATGATGGTGTTTACATGTCATTTCTCTTCCATTAGGGTTTAAACACTTGGACACTTATTCGGACCCTCTTGCATGATGGCAGATATGTAATTATGGTGTTTACTTGCCATTTCTCATGCATTAGGGTTTAAACACTCGGAAACTTTTTCAGACCCTCATGCATGATGGCAGATATGTAATTATGGTGTTTACTTGCCATTTCTCATGCATTAGGGTTTGAACACTCGGACACTTATTCGGACCATCTGGCATGGTGGCAGAAAGGTAATTACGGTGTTTACATGCCATTTCTCATTCATCAGGGTTTAAACACTCAGACACTTCTTCGGACCCTCTCGCATGACAGCTGATATGTAATTATGCCGTTTATTTTCCATTTCTCATGCATTAGGGTTTAAACACTCGGACACTTATTCGGACCGTCTTGCAAGATGGCAGATATGTAAATGTGGTGTTTATTTACCATTTCTCATGCATTAGGGTTCTAACACTCGGACATTTATTCGGACCCTCTAGCATGACGGCAGATATGTAATTATGGTGTTTACATGCCATTTCTCATGCATTGGGGTTTAAACACTTGAACACTTATCGGACCCTCTTTCATGATGGTAGATATGTAATTATGGTGTTTACTATCCATTTCTCATGCATTAGGGTTTAAACACTAGGACACTTATTCGGTCCCTCTTGCATGATCGCAGATATGTAATTATGGCGTTTAGTTGCCATTTCTCATGCATTAGGGTTTAAACAATCGGACACCTATTCGGACACTCTTGCGTGATGGCAGATATGTAATTATGGCGTTTAGTTGCCATTTCTCATGCATTAGGGTTTAAACAGACTGACACTTAATCGGACCCTCATGCATGATGGCTAATATGTAATTATGGCATTTACTTGCCATTTCTCTTGTATTAGGGTTTAAACACTCGGACACTTATTCGGACCCTCTTGCATGATGGCAGATATGTAAATACGGTGTTTATTTCCCATTTCTCATGCGTTAGGGTTCGAACACTCGGACACTTATTCATACCCTCTTACATGATTGCAGATATGTAATTGTGGTGTTTACTTGCCATTTCTCATGCATTAGGGTTCGAACACTCGGACACTTATTTGGACCCTCTATCATGATGGCAGATATGTAATTATGGTGTTTATTTGCCGTTTCTCATGCATTAAGGTTTAAACACTCGAACACTTACTTGGACCCTTTTACGTGATGACAGATATGTAATTATGGTGTTTACATGTCATTTCTCATGCATTACAGTTTAAGCACTCGGACACTTATTCGGACCCTCTTGCATGATGGCAGGTATGTAATTATGGTGTTTACTTGTAATTATGGTGGTTACTTGCCATTTCTCCAGCATTAGGATTCGAACACTCAGACACTTAATTGGACCGTCTTGCGTAATGACAGATATGTAATTATGGTGTTTATTTTCCATTTCTCATGCATTAGGGTTTGAACACACAGACACTTATTCGGACCCTCTTGCATGATGGCAGATATGTAATTATGGTGTTTATTTTCCATTTCTCATGGATTAGGTTTTAAAAACTTGGACACTTATTCGGACCCTCTTGCATGATGGCAGATATGTAATTATGGTGTTTACTTTCCATTTCTCGAGCATTAGGATTCGGACACTCGGACACTTATTCGGAGCCTCTTGCATGATGGCAGATATGTAATTA
This sequence comes from Camellia japonica, assembly GCA_030407325.1. Classification (NCBI taxonomy): domain Eukaryota; kingdom Viridiplantae; phylum Streptophyta; class Magnoliopsida; order Ericales; family Theaceae; genus Camellia; species Camellia japonica. Next base: position 12,623 of record JAPPVO010001229.1, on the reverse strand, counting down.
TGGTGTTTACTTGCCATTTCTCATGCATTAGGGTTTAAACACTCGGACACATATTCAGACCCACTTGCATGATGGCAGATATGTAATTATGGTGTTTACGTGCCATTTCTCGAGCATTGGGATTCGAACACTCGGACACTTATTCAGACCCTCTTGCATGATAGTAGATATGTAATTATGGTGTTTATTTTCCATTTCTCACGAATTAGGGTTTAAACTGTCGGACACTTATTCAAACCCTCTTACATGATGGTAGATATGTAGTTATGGTGTTTACTTGCCATTTCTCCTGCATTAGGGTTTAAACACTCGGAAACTTATTCAGACCCACTTGCATGATGGCATATATGTAATTATGGTGTTTAATTGCCATTTCTCGTGCATGAGGATTCGAACACTCGGACACTTATTCGAACCCCCTTGCATGATTGCAGATATGTAATTATGGTGTTTGCTTGCCATTTCTCCAGCATTAGGATTCGAACACTCAGACACTTAATCGAACCGTCTTGCGTGATGACAGATATGTAATTATGGGGTTTACTTGCCATTTATCATGGATTAGGGTTTAAACATTCAGACACTTATTCGGACCCTCTTCCATGATGGCAGATATGTAATTATGGTGTTTACTTGCCATGTCTCACGGATTAGGGTTTAAAAACACGGACACTTATTTGGAGCCTCTTGGATGTTGGCAGATATGTAATTATGGTGTTTACTTGCCATTTCTCGTGCATTAGGGTTTAAACACTCGGACACATATTCAGACCCACTTGCATGATGGCAGATATGTAATTATGGTGTTTAATTGCCATTCTCGAGCATTAGGATTCGAAAACTCGGAGACTTATTGTAACACGTCCGCGTGGGACCTCGCTACAGCTCGGACTCTCTTTTTGAAGTTGCGGTTCTAAATCTGAACCAAAGAGTCCAACTCTGGCAAATCGTTTTGAAGAAAAACAGATTTTTTGAAAAGTAGTGCCAAACATGGACTGCTTTGCCAGATTACAGAGTCGCCACCCATATATTTTTTAAATGAGGGAATTTAGGAAACCCTGACTCGGTGCCGAAGGCCACGTGTCCGTCATCACACCAAATGTCTTGGCTCGGGAGCTTGGGTATGATCGGGGAAGGTCAGCTATGAGCACCCCCTTTCGCCCGGTCCGAAGACCGGCCTCTACTAACCGTGATATCCGTTTTTGAAAACATTACATGCTCTTATTCCAATTATTAACCTAGAATTACTATGTTGTGTGCGCAACAAACAAGTATAGACTAGATTGCCTAATTTGGAAACAAACATTGCATATCCGTTTATTTTGAAAATGCTTTGGAATTTGCTACTCGCAAGTAGGCTAAAACACAGATTTCAATGAGTTTTCCCAACTCAAGCAATCCAACCTCCACCCAAGGCATTCAAACTGTTTATCTCATATAAGCACTTAGCCGCATGGCAAGCATACTGTCATGTTAGCATTCACACGCATGTGGTATGCTAAAGCGTAAATACTTACATTGTACTCCGCGCCAAACAAGCAACTTATTAGAAATCCATGCATGGACTTAAGCATACTGAAGTGTCTAATGCAACACATGCAAAGATGTGATCTAGGCAGGCTCGGCTATCCTAGACATGGCATGTGAAATGCACGAGTAACACGTATTCAAGTTAGATTTGAAATACAATGCAGTTTGTATGATGTACCGAGCCCGGTGCATGTCGACAAATGCATGGATGCACGCATGCATTGCATAAGGTATGCTAAAATAGACGTGCCCTAATCTGCCATCATAAGCAGGTAAATAAAAGGGAAGAAAGAAATGGGGGTTGGAAGACATACACACACTCACCCACACTTATTACAAATTTGCCCTCTCTCGGAGGGACCAAAATAATAATACAAATTAATTAACTACGCAAGCTAATTAAATATTACAAACTCATTATATTAACAAATGAATTAACTAATTCGATCAAAACAATAAGTCGCCTCGGGAAGAGGGCCAGACGCATCGCACGCTCGGGGCTTGCTTGGAATTGCATTGCCATACTTAGACTGCCTCTGTTTTCCCTGGTTTGCACCTCAGAAGACGGCCACAGTCTTAGGAATACTTCCTTAGGTACTGGAGATCACTACCGGCTGCACAAAACTCCCACCGGCAGTGGATTGAGCTCATCGGCACTAAATTGATCCGTCGGCTGCAAATTGACTGCCGGTCGGCACTAAAAACTGTCGGCCGGCACTGAATGCCTGCAGAACCTGCAACTCACAGCAGCAGAGGGCAAATACTGGCATGGCAATACAATTCAAAGCATGTATGCACTAAACACACTCCTTATCATACTAATGACTCAAAGGAAGATGTGCCTCGATTCTCGGACCACCGATCACGCATTTCCATGCATGGTGCCTAAAGGATCAAATGTGCAACTTGAATTTCAAATGCATGCAAACCAATCAAACAAAGTGAGGCCCAATTCCCATCATCAAGTCAAGGAACAAGGCATACATGCCTATGTGTGCAATCCTAAGCATGTCAACTAGGGATGCAACATGAGCATATAGACAAACAATGCAAGCATACAAGCAAACATGAGGTAGCATACAAGTAAGTGAATAATAGTCTTACTCATGACCTAGGCAACTCCAAGTAGGCCTAAAATCAGTAGCTGAGAGGGGAGATTTCCATCTCATAGTACGGCCGAGCAAGAATAACGTCCGGCGTTACAGACTACGCGGCGCCGAGCAAATAGGCAAGTGCAACGACCGAGCGATCTACCTTGCTCGGTTGACCGAGGTCAACCGATTACCCCTGAGGGCCGAACTGGAGACCAGTTGTTCGGGCGAAGTCCACAGTGGAGGTTGCAACCGAGCAGAAGGACTGACCGGGCTACGCCGAAGATGCGGCCTGGCCGGCACGCCATTAGTCGCCTAGCCAAGGCGAAGCTGTTGCGCGTGACCGAGATTGGAGATGAAACGGTCGGAGGCCGGCATGCCTCACAATGACTCAATCGAGATGAACCGGTCGAGGGTAGCTCGGCGTTTGCAGTTAAGATCTCGCCTGGTTCCAAGTCGCAAACCGGCGGTATGTAGCACGGTTGTGTGATGGCGATTTTCCACAAGTGTTTGGCCGGTCATGGTACCTCGGTCAAGGGTGCCACCTGGGCCAGTGGTGTGACGGAGAGGACATCTGCTCCACGAACGCCTCAATACCGTTGGGCAGTTCTGCATGTACTGGAGTGAGGACAAAATCTTTACACGTGTAGGGTGGTGAGAGGCGAGCACTGCCACCTGTCCAGGGAAGGACAGCAGAGGTAGTGCGCGCACAATCTCGTAGCTGCGTGGCAAGCCTAGATATAGAGAGGAAGGGCGGACATTACCGGTATGCGAATTCATTCTCACGAGCATTCTCTCTCCCTTCTGATTATCTTCGTCCTCAGTGAACTAACTTGAGCGTCGGAGGGTTTTTCCGGCACACCACCGCCGGGCAGCTCACCATTTTCGTGTTGCAGAGACAGACGCTGTTGACGGAAGCTTGACGTTCAAGGCGTACGGAGAGCTAAGGTTATCTCGGCTTGGGAGTAGGCAAGCATGTAGACCGGGATATAAGCAGAGGGGGGATTGATGAACATCTCCGAATCCTGGCCAAGGCCAACTTTCTCCACGGCGGCTTTCCAGCCGCACTGGAAAAAGATGTCCTTGGTAGCCCGGACTTGGCGCTCATAAGTCTTCTCCCCCTGCTTATACCCACGGTCCTCCGCCTCATCGACCGCCTTGTCCATGGCCTCCTTGTTGGCGTCCCTCATCTTTCGGAGCTCGGCGAGGTAACGAGCTTTCGCCTTCTTCTCGGCCTTCTTCTTTTCCTCGTCTGCCCGGTCAAGCTTCTGGCGCAGTTCGTCCCGCTCGTCCTTGACGACCACCTGCTCGGCCTTCAGCATGTCTATCTCGGCCTGGAGCACTTTGCTCTCGGTGATGGCGTCTCGGAGATTCTTCCGAACGGCAACCATCCGCTCGTGGGCAAGATAGTTCTTTTGTGCGGCCTGCACAATAGAAAAGATTATTGGTATCAAAAAGCCGAGCAGAAAAACCGAACAGAAAGTTCAAGAAAAGATGATTGAATTTACCAGCACAATAGATTCTGCCGCTGAGCGGAGGACCTTGAGGTCGGTCAGCTCCTCATGCTTCTTCATGTCACCGGGCAGGATCAATCCCCTGGTCAAGTTGAAACCGAGCGAGATATCCCTGTCCTCGGCGACAGAATCGGAAGCCGAGACTGGTCGGCCCTTGTAGACGAACTCTGGCGTCCAGACCGGGGGGCAGCAGGGCCCTTGCCCTTGGACTTTCGGGCAATAAGTTGCTCGGTCTGGTCGCCGAGCTCGCCAGAGGCGACCTCAGTGGAACCTTCGTCCACAAGGCCTTGCTCGGCCGTCTCCCTCCTTTGTTTCTTCTTTGGCCGGTCAGCCGGTTGTGCGCTGGCCAGGGCGAGCACCGCCCCCTCTTTTGTCCGGCGGGGTTGGAAGACATTCCCCCGGTTACTTCTTTTGTGCTGGGACTCGCCTTCGTCCCCGGTGATCATGGACTTAATGGCTCGGATCTTGGCCATTTCTTGCTCGGCGGTAGTTGGGATGAGTCTGACCGGCGGTAAAGTTGGATCTGGCTCGGGGGTTGGCTCGCGCAGGAAGTCGGTGACCCTGCCTTTGCGCGGTGCTTGGTAGTTGTACGTTTGCTCGAAACCGAGCAAGTCTGGCGATTCCCTCTCTTCTGCAGGTATGCGCAGCAACACTCTGATTGCCTCTTGGTTTGGTCGGTCGTAACGCGCGGCCAAATTCTTATCTGCAAAAGGAGTCGAGTGTTAGACCGGTGCAATGAAGAGCAATTAAGAGAAGAAAGTTAATGGTACGGTCAGCCGGGCTCCTTACCAGCTCTACGGAAGTTTTTCCTAATTTGCCAGCCCGGTATCGGTGCCTCTAGTCTTCATAACGACCGGACACCCACAAAAAGTCATCATCATTGGACTCTTTGTCCGGGTTGCCTTCGATGAGTTTTGCTCGGCCCTTCTTTACTTTAAGGTAGTAGCAAAACCCACCCTTATTTGAACTGAGGCTGTATTGGTGAAAAATCTCTGCGAGGCCGAGATTGAGACCGTGCCGTCGGTTCAACTCGGCGACGCCATTTATTATCTTGAAGGTGTTGTTGGAAACCTGGGTTGGGCAAAGCCCTGTCTGCCTCAAAAATTCGCAGATCAGGGGCTGGACCGGGAAGCGAAGTCCGCCCTCTATTATCGATACCACGGTGAAGGGGCACCGCTCTAGATCGCCCCATGGAGTCGTTCCCTTCTTGCCGAGCTCTAAGACGACATCGTCAGGAATATGGTACTCCTCGCGAAACTCCGCCATTGCCCCGGGCGTGCTAACTCTAAAACGGTATTTGCCCATCTATCTCGGTTTTATTTACTCTACGGCGTCTCGGTCAAAATTGTATAGTGGTTGCTCGGACTTTGAGCTCCACGAATGATGATGCTGGAATGGTCGGTCCTATTTGTTCTGCATATTAAAAATGAGGCCAAGGGTTAGCACGGCAGATATTGCGCGGCTCCTACTGGAATAGCTCAGAAAGGTTCTAAGTGTTTGGCCGGCCTTCCACCTACCTCGGCCCCTCAGGACGGCTGAATTAGCCTTTCCCTTTTTGGTATCGGTTTTTACTAGATCCAGGAGTTTTTGACCGGTCCGGTTCTATTGGAGGTTTTTTTTGCTCGGTCAAGCCCAGATCAAGATATGGGCTTATGATTTCAGGCCTTTAGACCGGTTAAACCTATCTGCCGATCTAAGGTGTATATAGTTCGGTTGCGACCTCAATACAGAGCCACAAATAGCTTTTTGCTCGGTCACAGCCCTAAATATGGATCTAAACGAGCCTTTTGCTCGGTTTTACCCAGTACTCATTTGGATCTTCAGTTCTTCCTAGGTTCATGGCTCCTTCACTCAACCCAAAGCAAAATAGGGGCACGAAGAGCTCCCCTTCTCTACCATTCCCATTTTCCTAGGGTTTCTAAGATCTAAGGGTCCCAAACTAAAGAGAAACAAAGATAACACGAAGAACGTGCTCGAAGAACTGGAAAATGGAAATAGAAAACACAGAGATGGGTAGAGAACTCACCAGAGATGGACGCGAGGACGAGTACAACCTCGAGGGCTCGAACGCAGCGCCAGGAACAAGGTTTGAAGCTCGAAGGCAGTGAGGGCAAGGGGGGCGCGGCAGCTTTGATACTAGGGTTTTCAGTTTGAAGATGGCAGCAAGAAAGTGAAGGGACTAAACCCTTCGAATAGGGTATAAGGAGTGGGGGGAAACCCAAACGGCTGCGCCGTTTGAATTCTGCGCATGCCATACGGCTGGCTGCACGACCCAATGGCCTGATGACACGTGGCTATGGCAAACGGCTGTCAGTACGGCTGCACGACCTTTGATGGGACTGCGGAGATAGTGACCGGCTAAGCGAGATAGCTCGGCGATTGGAATGTTCCTAATTGAGATGGCTCGGCGACTGAAGTGTCTCTAATTGAGATTGCTCGGCGGCGGAAGTATATCCAATTCAACCACGGCTCGGCGGCAGACGTAGCCTCGTTCAAGCTCGGCCTGGCAGGGGTGCGATCCAATCTTAGCTCGGACACATCGGTAAACCCTATCACGATAGCCCGGATGGGTTTAAGGGGCAATTGAGAGGGGAGATTTCCATCTCATAGTACGGCCGAGCAAGAATAACGTCCGGCGTTACAGACTACGCGGCGCCGAGCAAATAGGCAAGTGCAACGACCGAGCGATCTACCTTGCTCGGTTGACCGAGGTCAACCGATTACCCCTGAGGGCCGAACTGGAGACCAGTTGTTCGGGCGAAGTCCACAGTGGAGGTTGCAACCGAGCAGAAGGACTGACCGGGCTACGCCGAAGATGCGGCCTGGCCGGCACGCCATTAGCCGCCTAGCCAAGGCGAAGCTGTTGCGCGTGACCGAGATTGGAGATGAAACGGTCGGAGGCCGGCATGCCTCACAATGACTCATCGAGATGAACCGGTCGAGGGTAGCTCGGCGTTTGCAGTTAAGATCTCGCCTGGTTCCAAGTCGCAAACCGGCGGTATGTAGCACGGTTGTGTGATGGCGATTTTCCACAAGTGTTTGGCCGGTCATGGTACCTCGGTCAAGGGTGCCACCTGGGCCAGTGTGTGACGGAGAGGACATCTGCTCCACGAACGCCTCAATACCGTTGGGCAGTTCTGCATGTACTGGAGTGAGGACAAAATCTTTACACGTGTAGGGTGGTGAGAGGCGAGCACTGCCACCTGTCCAGGGAAGGACAGCAGAGGTAGTGCGCGCACAATCTCGTAGCTGCGTGGCAAGCCTAGATATAGAGAGGGAGGGCGGACATTACCGGTATGCGAATTCATTCTCACGAGCATTCTCTCTCCTCTTCTTCTGATTATCTTCGTCCTCAGTGAACTAACTTGAGCGTCGGAGGGTTTTTCCGGCACACCAACCGCCGGGCAGCTCACCATTTTCGTGTGCAGAGACAGACGCTGTTGACGGAAGCTTGACGTTCAAGGCGTACGGAGAGCTAAGGTTTTTTGCCCCCGTACAGTAGCCATATGCTAAGACATGAGGGCCAAACACATATATACGCATGCACATGTTAAAGCACCAACACTTAAGCATAATAAAGCAACTCTTAAACACATTTAAGAGGCACAAGTATGGACCATTAGCATGCAATTTAGGCTTTGAAATCACGCTATAGAATGATGCCAAATCATGTTTAAACAAGACAAACAAAACATGCGCACATAGGTTCAACACTTCAAAGTAGGCCAATGAGGCATTGAACTACACTTATGCAAAACAAATATGGCATGCATTGAACAACCCAAAACAGACTTTTAGCATGTAAAACTAAGCGCAAAGGACCACTTAGATGGCATCTAAATGGCTCAACTAGAAAGGCATGCACAAATGCTAAGACAAGAGGCATAAGGCACAAGCTTCTAAAGCATCAAAGAGGCATGCAAGGCAATCAAACAAGCATGCTAAATGGACTGAGATGACATGCCAATGGTTCCCAAACATTGAAAATAAAGCAAGCAAGGCATGCTACACACTTGTACTCTTAAGGCCAACAAGCCAAACATAAAGGGGACCCAAGATACAAGCCATGGTCGACCAAATAGGCATGGACAGACCTAAGGTATGGCAAAATAAGCATACAAGCTTCATGGATCTAAGCCTAAAGCATGCTCAAACTAGGGCTAACAACCTAGAGCAAGTTAAGGCAATACAAGGCATTACAAAGCATCCATGCAAAACATACAAGGAGTGCTAAAACCAACACTTATCAATGTCATATTAGGGCATAATAAACATAAAATGCAGCCAAGACATGCTCTTCAAACATTCAAAACTATGCTCCCTTAAGAGACCAAAACTTGCCCTTTTCAAGGACATCAAGGAGAGGGGGTGGCCCTATCCTTCTTAGGACTTCAAGGCATCATCTACACCACTGAAATCCCTCAAGATTTAAGTGGTGAAGAGACCCAAACACCAAAATCCCGGATCTCACCAAAATAGGCACAAAACAAGGGCCTTACAAGGCCTAAGGGTGGTCAAACCCTTCCAGACCACAAAACACTCTTAATAAACTATCAAGAGGACTAAAAAACAGAACTTTTTTGTATTAAACACTAAGCACAAAAACAGTTCTAAACTAGGTAAAAACAAGGTGCAAGAAAGGGGTAAAAATGACTAGTTTCTTACCCTTGGAGCTTTTCTTCAACAATGGTGACCTTGATGTCTCCTTAAGCCTCAAACCAGTCAAGAACACCAAGAATAAGTTCTTAGGACCTCAACTCCAAGAGGAAAGTGAAACACTAGGTGCTTGTGTGCAATAGTATGAACTAAAGCACCTAGTATACAAAATGAGCAAGGAAAAGAGAGATATGATAGATATAGGATTTCTAACCTAAAACCAGACCTTCTCCTCTGTATTTTCTCTCTAAAATGTCTAACCTCTTCAACCTTTGAGCCAAGAGAAGAGAGTCTTCTCTTATAGGAATCAAAGCTTACAAGCTAAGTCAACCAAAGGCTCATCCCTCCATACACGTGTATGGAGGGGAAACAAGTACTACAAAGCTGTCTGAAAATATCTCCAAAAATAGCTGTAAAGTGATCGGCAGGGCAAAATGGTCATTTTGCCAAAAAGAGTGCCGACCGGCACAAAATAGTGCCGATCGGCACAATAAAGTGCCGATGGCAACACCAAACAACCGGTGGCCTCTAGCCACTGCCGGTGGTGTGTGGGGATGTCTCACAAGGCATCCTCTGCCTTCCAAGGCAAAACACAAGTATTTGGTGCAAAACCAGACACAAAACGGTCGAGTTCGGAGGTCCTGAGGCAAGGCGCGTAGCCGAGAACTCCGGGAACTCCGAACGAACACGAACATGGATGATCACCGAGTGTTCAAGCGGTGACGTCCAAGTCTTGAGGACGGTCAAAAATGTGGTGTCTACAGTTGCCCCTCTTTGACAGAACTCGAAAGTCATAACAATGACGGGAGTGAATGTCAAAGCCCAGAGACGACCCATTTTTGACAAGGCCCAAGACTTGGACAAACATACAAAGCGCAAATGGTTGAACTCGCAAGCTGCCTACGTATCCCTTTAGGAATCAAACCAGCGTAGTTCAGGCACAGGCATACAAGCCGCAGATAAGGTATGCGCCGTAGGCGGGGCAAGATGCAACTGACGATGCAAAAGGCCGAGCATAACTTATGATCATGTAAAGGAAGCTGTAATGAAGCACACATGCGACAGTTATAAGCTAGCATACGCCAATCTACACTACAATGCAGAAAGGATGTAAGAGAATTATACAATTCTCAATACGTCTCTCTCGGAGGATACAATACCTGTGCGGCTCTTCCGGTTGCACCGGCCTCAAATGAGCCGTACATACAATATCGTGCCTGCAAAGAAAGCAAACTTAACAGGTACAATATTGTTAGCAATATGCATGACAATGCAAAATGAATGCAAAATGATATGCAATATATACAAAACTATGTATAAATAATGCAAATGATATGCAATGCAATTGAAACCATGCAAACTACATGCAGGGCAATTGAATCATGCTTCAATCGTAAGCGGTTCGAAACCACACATATGTCAAATAGATTGATGGAGGTAACAAGTCCGTCTCCCATAGAACGATGTCTGATCTATGAGTACTTCGCACGGACACAAGAACAAGTATTGGGTGGAATGACATAAGTGGGGAAGCGACCCGCTGGGGAGGGAATAATGATCCTAATGCCGGACGCAATAATTACACTACAATGTAATGGAAATGAATACAATGGACATGGCACGCGGGCCAAACCGAATCTTGCCTAGGAAAGGCATGTACGCATACGAACCGCGTCTAACACAGAAAATGCGCTGCAACCCTCAAACCAAGCTCATCAAGGAATAGGCGCGTACACAAAAACTGTGCTTCGACGTGAAAAGTAGGAGCACATACCAGACCAAGCTCAACCTGGAAAGGCGCAAGCCATGGATGGAAGTGATGCAATGGATGCATGCAAACTATGATGCAATAGAAATGGATATTTAGAGAAAATGCATGACATATGCACTATACTACAATGATATGCATGACGCATGCATGTGTTCTTGTTTTGAAATGCATGACATATGCAATATTTACAAATGATGCGTGACATATGCATGTGTTTTTGTTTTGAAATGCATGACATATGCAATATTTAGAATGATGCATGACATATGCAGTATTTACAAATGATGCATGACATATGCATGTGTTTTTGTTTTTTGGATTTTTTTGAAATGCATGACATATGCAATATTTACAAATGATGCATGACAATGCACTATGATGCAATGACTATGATTACCGCTTTCCCTATCTTACCAACAGGGCGATATACTAGGTTGGTTCAGTATCCAGAATTGAGGCGTGGACACGCCGCCTCAACCTATGGGGCTTCCATACAGATTTCAAGCCGAGGGTACACCCCCTGGGTATTTAAACCAGACTTTAGTCTCGGAAATCCCGAACCTTTACGTTCTAGGCATAAGCCATTCAAACTCTAGTTTTCACCGTCCCAGTTGGTCTTCTAGGAACTCACCGCAAAAACAGGCAGGTGGCTTTACCAGACCACCGAAAGTCGTTCGGGCACGACAAACACCAAAGGAATTGCACCTTCAGAGGATTTAAGGTCTCCTGGACCGAGATGCAATGCATGATGTTTGAAATGTGCGCCAACGCACGGCTTTTGAGATGCATAACAATGCAAATGAGCGGGTTTAAGGTCTCGCCAGACCGTGCGTGTTTTCGGTCCCGCCGGACCACGTGTGCACAGGACGGTGTGATGCGTAAAATAGCGCGATGCGTTAGACAACGCGAGTGCACAAGACAGTGCGATGCGCAAGATAGCGTGATTGAATGCATGCAAAATGCAATGAGATGCGCAAAATAGCGCGATGCGTTAGATAATGCGAGTGCACAAGATAGTGCGATATGATGCATGCCAAATGCGATGGGGTGCACATCAATGCACCGAAGGTCTTGCACCTCCTGAGGATTTAAGGTCTCCTAGACCGTGCGTGTTTAAGGTATCGCCAGACCCGCGTGGGGCAATGCAAAATGTGCGCGTTACAACGCGTGCAGTCATGCCAAACGATGCAAGTGATGATGTATACTACACCACATGCGGTCATGCGTAACAATAAAGGTTTTGCACCTTCGAAGGATTTAAGGTCTCCTAGACCGTGCGTAACAATAAAGGTTTTGCACCTCCGAAGGATTTAAGGTCTCCTAGACCATGCGTGTTTAAGGTCTCGTCAGACCGGGGTGTGCTAAACGGTGCACAACGCACGTGAGACACGCATGCCAATGTAAATGAGGCATGCACGTCGATGCGAATGAGAAATGAAGTGCAATGAGGTACGCGTGCCCCAAAAGATGGAAAATGGAGTGCAATGAGGTACGCGTGCCTCAAAGGATGCAAGACAATGCAAAGGGGGTGCGCCAAACGGCGCGATGCGCAAAATAGCGCGAATGAAATGTAATGCACAAGATAGTGCACTGCGCAAAATAGCGCAATGCGTTAGACAACGCGAGTGTACAAAACAGTGCGATTGAATGCATGCCAAATGCAATATGATGCGCAAGATAGCGCGATGCGTTAGACAACGCGAGTGCACAAAACAGTGCGATTGAATGCATGCCAAATGCGATGGGGTGCACCTCAATGCACCGAAGGTCTTGCACCTCCCGAGGATTTAAGGTCTCCTAGACCGGGGAAACCTCTCAGCGTAGCACACGCGAGAGAGAAAAGCAAAAAGAAGCCTCTCAACGTAGTACACGCGAGGGAGGAAAAACAAAAGGCCTCTCAGCGTTAGTACACGCGAGAGAGGAGACAAAAAGACCTCTCAGCGTAGTACACGCGAGAGAGGAAAAACAAAGAGCCTCTCAGCGTAGTACACGCGAGAGAGGGGGGAGTGCGAGGCAACGCACATGGGACACGCATGCCAATGCAAATGGGGCAAATGAGAC
>JAPPVO010001228.1:0-28302 GCA_030407325.1 Camellia japonica | reverse complement strand
ATCATCCACCCACAAATCACTCCACTAAATCCCCACAAAAAAATATATTATATATATATATATGTAAAAACCTACTTTACACACGCACACTCAACATAAGGAAAAAAAATCCAAACAAAATCACACACAAAAGCAAACAAGTAAACTCTTAAAACCCCAAATCAAGGAAATACAACATATCCAAAATAAAATGACTAATTGGTTTAAAAGAAAACTTTTAGGACTAAATGAAACAACTTTCCTTCAAATGAGATTTATGAGTAATTTTTCCTAATATTTTTTATATATATAACTACTAATTTGTAACAAATTTCACATATTAAATCTCTCTCACACTCATTTTTACTTTAGGATTTCATTAAACGTTCAAAAATATATATGTATAAACTATAATAGAGCAGAACAATTTTGAAAGCGGATTAAAAAATTTAAAGTTTAATCCGTAATTAGTGGATTAAACGGTACAGATTGATACAAATCAATGCAATTTCAATGGATTAAGCGATACTTTGCCCAATTCTAAGCCTAAGATCTTGGAACTCTTCCTATGTTTGTTTTGATCTTAAATAGGTGTTTATTATTTCTAATGGATAATTAATCAAACAACAATATTGTTTTTTGGGAGATGCACCAATAAAAGGTCCCATTACAATGTTTCAAACATCAGATTAATGTTTCGAATATTAGATTTCGAACATCAGATTAATGTTTCGAACATTAGATTTCAAAAATCAGATTAATATTTCGAACATTAGATTGATGTGCAAATGGGACTAAATGGAGCATAAGAAAACTTTTAAGACTAAATGGTTCAACTTTTCAGAAACTAGGACATATGGGTAAATTTTTCTTGTTTTTTCACTAAAATTTATAAGGTGTTTATTATTTCTAATGGGTAATTAATTAAACAACAATATTGTTTTTTTACTAAAATTTATTATTTTTATTTTCCCAACTCAACACAACCCCCCCCCCCCCCCCCGGAAAAAATATATATATATATAAATAAAAAAAAAAAAAATAGTCTTCCTGCACGAGACACTAAGATTTCGAGAGAGCTATGTATGTACACATCCTTTCGCGTGCAAAGAGACTGTTTTGTGGTTTGAACCTGTGACATCTTGATCACAACGGAGCAAACACAACATAATCTAGGACATTATTCCTGTTAAAATCAATACTGGATGGTCTTCTCAAAATTGGATACAATATGAAAAGAATCACATTTGGCGTTTGGCAACAATCCTGAATATATTTATCAAAAAATATACATTTCTAAAAAATTGGCAACAAAATAAATGAACGATTTAAACTTCTATAGACCAAACTTTCAATTGCACATAATTAACATCAAAATGTTCTATACAACACAATCCACAACCTTTGTTGTTAACCAATGCAAAGCAATTTCTGGCCCTAGAGATGGTCAAGGCCACAATTAAATACGCAAAGTGGCAAAACAATTAATCAACCAAGGATAATTGAATTTACAACCATTGTCCCACATGATGATTTCTTTGGTTCTTGAGCCAGTTTCTCATTTTCTTCTCTTTACAAAGCGGAATATAATTGTTCGTATATATAAACAATGAACATACCTTGATGGTAGCCCAATAGCCTAGCCTCCCCATTATCATATTCTTGGATGGTACATTGAAACAACCTTACAAAACACCAATTAAGCAAGTATAGAGAGAAACTCAAGCCTCCCATCAACACTCAATAACACAAAACTTCAAAAGGTCCATCACTGATAACATAGGGGCTGTCAAGAATGCTGCTGGGCCATTTTTATCCGTCTGTCAAGTATCATGATATGTATCAGCGCTTTGAACGAACCATCTACTAGAGAAAATAGAGATATATAGAAATGACTTTGACAATGGATACCTTGAATTTCATTTGGTTTACGCCTAGTGCACAACCACGTGTATGGACAAAATTATACTCATCTTTAGTTGCATAAGGTATGCAATTGCCAATTATATTGAAGCAATTCTATATCAATCCAATTTCTAGATCACAGATTTTGCCTCTGAAGATATTTTCCTTACTATGTTTACTTATTTTATCCATGTTATTTGATCTTTTTGTCCTCATTTTGCAGTTGATGAATCCTTCTCAAGCATGACATGACCATCTAGATAAACTTATTTTTCAACATTTTAGCTACACATTTTTCGATGGTCATCTATCAAAGCCCCAACATTGTTTGAATACATTAACATAATCAATGCGGTCCTGGTAGCATGACATGTGCTATAAAGACACTAATCGAACGTTTACAGCATAATACACATCACTCATCACTCAACAAGGCATTTAATGGATCCCCTAAAGATTACTTTTGCAAGTTCACTTTGATACCAGTAGTACAAATTGAAACTTGACAAACAGAAAATTGTTGCTTGAATGATCATTTACATCAATGTCAAGCTTAAAACTGGGGGTGCAGCGAATCTCATCTCAACTTCGTTTCATTCGTATTCATCGTAGAACTAAATCAACAAATTTCACAACTTCCTAAATACAAAATCAAACAACTCACATTGAGGACATTGAGGTCAGTTTGTTTTAAGTCAAATTTCGATTAATAAACCGTGTTTCCTTTGCCTACAAAAGATTAGATGCAAGTTTTCGGAATCTTATGAAGCTCAGTGTCTACAGAACATAAATGAGCTCAACAAATTCCAACCGAGCACCCCCACTAGAACCTTCATCCATGAATCTATACGTAACTTGCCATGATCTTGAGCAAATACAATTTCACATGGCTTTTTGTGTGTGCGCGCGCACGCGCGCATGTAATACATAGTTTAGGTATGTATGATTAAAACTACCCCCTATGAACATTACAAATTGTTAAGATATCCAAAACTATTGAGCACATTGAAACCTTAAATTTAATTTTGTTAGACAAGGACCTGTCCCTTGCACAACAAATTTATACACCAACATGAGTATTCAAATGAAAATTACATCAAACATCTTATGCTTACAATATGACCCTCCAATTCACTACTCTTCAACAAGATATTTTTATTTTTGGACACACACAAATAGGTCTAACGTGGTTGAGCATTCCTCTTATATTTGATGGCTACACAAATTGGCAATAATTTCACAATTTAGCTACATAAAATAATCGAAGAGAATCTACAGTAATGATGGATTCAAAAGTTGTACAACTTCACATACAATTGTAATAAACAGATACCATGATCGAATTCATATAGAAAACAACTCTGCTAAAAGAAATAAAACAGAAACAATTGTAAATCCAATCCTCTACCTCTTAATTGTAGTAATAACCTTTTCCCAAACAGTTGAGACAGCGTTGTACCCTATAATTAAGATCACAAATATCAATCCATATAATTCTAGTCAGCATGAACAATTTGGTTTCAAGAAATTGTGCAAAGTTTAAAAGAACCATGGGAGAAGAAAGGGAAAAAAAAAAAAAGAGTTAGTTTTATTTTTATCTTCTAAACTATTGTCATTTTTTCCATTTCATCTTCTAAACTATTGTCATTTTTTCCATTTCATCCTAAGAGTATTAATTTTTATTTATTTAGCCCAATTTCAACTAATGTGGCCCAATTGAAAAGATCACTTCAAAATTTGAAAAACTTAAATTGTACAACCAAACAATCATTTTTGTATTCATCATTTTGAAATGAGGGGTGGAGAATATGGGTGTTTGATTGTAAGGTATAAATTGTCTAATATAGTGTAAGTAAAAAAGGTGGGTGTTTAGTTGTATGATTTAGATTGTCTAAATTATAAAATTATCTTTTTGCCCATTAGATTAGGTTTCCATCATTATTATTTTGGACATACTATCTCCGATGGAATCATATGAACTGAACTGATACACGTTATGATAGAATTGATAGTTTATGAATGAAATTTAAAAAAAAAAATGGCAATGTTTTAGAGGATAAAAATGAAATTAACCAAAAAAAGGAAAAAAAAAAAAAAATACAGAAAAGAAGAAATGAGTAAAGAGAGTGACCTGTTTCCATCACAAGTAGGGCAAAGACAAGGGTTTATAACCAGAGGATCATACAGAGGTGACCAATGTATCGTTGATTTCCCTTTGCACAATTTGCAAATGTAAAACCCTTTTCCCTTGCACACTCCACATGCCAATGCAAATTTCTTCTGCACAAACCAAAACCCCAAAACTCAAAATTCAACAAATTTACTGTTCTATTACAATTCTTAGATACTATAAACACTCTTATATATATATATAGAGGGGAGAGAGAGAGAGAGAGAGGAGTATAGTTACCTGTTTGGCATCGACGATTGCTTGTAGGGTTCGAATGGTGGCAGAGGTAGCTAGAGAGAGAGTGAGAGCTCCGCCGACGAGTATAGCGGCGGCTGATGCTAACTTGCGCAGTGGGTGTGGAACACCCCCACCCCCACCCCCACCCCCACCGCCACCGCCACCGCCACCGCCACCGCCACCACTCGCCATTGTCAAGGTAGTCATCTACTGTTAGTACAGCAATGGATTGGAAATACCTGATGTGATTTTGGGGGTTTGGCTGTGAAACGAAATCTCAACCGTTAGATTGTCTGATCAATCATGTCCGTTCATCACAAAAGAAGTACTGTAACCAGTTAAAAATCAAAAAAAACCTGACTCAACTATAACTTGGCAATAATTACAACTTTTTAACTCAACAATGATTGTGACTTTCTTTTTTTTGGGGAGAGCTCTAGGGATGGCAATGGAGGGCAATGGGGTGGTTATTAATTCTCCATCCCCATTCCCATATAATTATTTTTACCCATTCCCCATTCCCCATCCTCTATGGATACTACCCTCCCCATCCCCTAATCGGTTTGGATTTTTCCCAACCCAACTTAACCCTTTTTTTAAGGTTTATAATCAAAGCTAAATATACATTTAATTTAATTTTTTTTGACTTAACAACAACATCAAGTACACATTAATTAATTAATTAAGAAGTTCGTTTTAAAGTAATCGAATATATAATTTTAAGACAATCAAATAAGTTTTTAGTGATTGAAAAAAAAATAAAAAATTATATAATTGTTTTCATTTGATGACGCCACATCAGAACATTTTAAAGACAATAAAAGAAAAAACAAAATCTTACAATAATCATGTAAAAGGGAGATTTAATATTAAATTAAATCAATAACTCAAATGTAATCAGGCCCAAATTTCTTACAAAATTTTCAATCGAATTTCATTGACATCTATATTTACAACACACTAATTCAACTAAAAGCAAAAGAAATAAAAAAATAAAAATAAAAAAAACAAAAGTTAAAAGCAACAAAAATTCCAATTCAACAATGCACATTCAACAAAAATTCCAATTCAACACTCCAACAGCATTAGCAACATTCTAGCAACAGCAGCATTTCATCAAGACTAATCTGTGCATAAGCCCTGTCAAGATCTGTCTGCACCAAATCTACACTATTAACATGATAAGGCAGCACTCCCACTTGGTGGTGAAGCATGTTTTTGAAGCTCCGTCACATTTTGTATTCCCAAAAAAGTCCAAAAAAATATATTAATTCATTGTCTGATTTCTTTTTTTTCTTTTCAAACCACTTAAGATGAATATGTAACTTGATTGATAGATGGAATTATATCACTAACCATCAAGTCTCTCCCTTTTTTATCTCTCCACTTCCAGTCTCACTATGTATTTAACTCATTATCTCTCTTCTCACACTCTCATACGGTAAGGTAATGTACGGTTAGGATTATTTTTTAATTATAGTATATAAAAACCCAGAATTATAAAAACCAAAAATAGATAAAATCATGCTCACAGTGCAAGAGATTCTCCTAGTACAGAATAGATTCTCCTACTAACAAAATGACTGAACGGAACATAAAGACATTTTCATATTCAAGTTCTAAACATCAGAAAAAAAATTCCAAAAAATATACCTCATTGAAGTTAAGGTAAAAAACACATCCTCTATCATTCATCTTAACTAGATCAAATCAGTGATGCCATCTAAATGTTCCAACTCAAATCTGACTTGGTGTACCAGAAAAATTAGAATTAAGCAAAGACATTTCACAAAGATAAATGAAGGAAAGATAATAGTAATAGTAATTCTCATTCTAGACCAGATAAGTGATGATAAATATAATGTCTCCCTCACATTTTGGCCATGTTTGATTGGTTAGTCATTTACTAATGAACTCTTCAAAATAAATCAAAAACCCTTGTTCTAATGATAATAGTAATAGTACATCACTAATGCTGAGCTGCTGTTTATTACATTCTGAGAAGGGGTTCATATGTTAATGGAACAAGTTCTAAATGTCTCAAAAATAGTTGATACAACCATCAGGCACAGTGTTATCCAATGCAAGTATCTCCGAATCAGCCATACAGATACTGGAATTCTGAATATTAGTGTCTCAATTGAAAACTATGTTCCTGATAGTGTTTACACCTAAGATTATTGTGATATAATGTCTAAATTTTGAGAAGTAGCAAAAGAGCTTTAAAAAAAAACAAAAAAACAAAAAACTAACTGAATGAGAATGTGGTTAAATCAATTACATGTCTACAAAAAAAATACCCTCCCAACTCTCATTATGATCTAAAATCTGCAGTAAAAAAGGCTCTCTTTGAACAAAAGACAATGAAAGAAAATGAAAATGACATGCTTCTGGAAAGATGAGGACAACTTGTCTGATATTAAAGATTGGGATGAACTGTCTCAGCCATGTAGAACTTTGTGGTTGTAATTGTTATTGCTTTGTCCATGTAGTAATGGCCATTTTATTAATGAAAAAGATGATGGCAAAAGTATAGATGCAAGGAGCAATACCCATTCTGATTATTTGGACTCTAAAAAGGCAGTGAATCTGGAAACAGAACCAGATTCAGCTCCAAAGAAAAGGGGTAGGAAACCTGTATATATATACAGGTATATACATATAGACTTTTGTGCTACATCAATTGAAAATCAAAGTAAACGCCATGAAAAAAAGGCCTCTTAAGATGGAAAAAAAAAAAAAAAACCCATCAAAAAATCAAACCCAAAGATTAAAAATTGAAAGCCCTCAAAATTCAAGCATCTACCTATAAATTAAATGACTAATTACTATTCTAACAATTAGCAAAACCTGATAAAGCCCTTTTATTTACAAGTCACAAGAAGCTAAGTACCAATTCAATTAGATAGCAAATCAATCAAAACCCATCAAAATTAACCAAAACCCATTAAAATTAAACAAGCAAAACCACAAAATTCAACAAAGCCACCTGACGATTAAGCGTGGTAGGGTCATGCCTGGACCAGAACACATCAAGCAAGGTCTCATAGCTACACTCCTTGGGATCATACTGAACCCTAACGACCTCCGAGTGGTTCGTAGTCCCCGAACACACGTCGTTGTAAGAGGGGTCGTGAATAGCCAGAGAACAAGAGAGAACGAGAGAGGGAGAGAGAGAGAGAGAGGAGAGAGAGAGAGAGAGAGAGAGAGAGAAACGAGTGATAGAACTCACCAATCTGGAGAACTGTGTTAAGCGCCAACGAGATCGCCGGAGAACGATAGAACTCACCACGCTGGAACTCTGATCTGGAGCGGGAGTGAGAGAGAGTGAGAAATCAAATGAGCAGTATCCGAAGTGGGAGTGAGAGGGAGTGAGAAATCCCAAGCTGTGCCAAAACATACGGAGAAATGAGCAGTATCCATTTCCCGACCCATTCCCCGATGGATAATTAAAATTAGATCACCGACTGACCCGATGGATAGAAAAATAGAAAAACCCACGTATTTCGGATAGGGTATCATGGGTAACCATTGGATATGGTTTTTGTTGCCATTACTAGGTAGCTCCATAATTTTTTTTGAATCTCAATTGATTGTATGTGTTCCAAACATATATAAGTAGATTCCACGTGTATACCAATAATTGAAATCTAAAAAGAGTCGTAAGAATCCAAAAAAGGGGTCCTAAATTTTTTTCTTAACTTATAGGGTTTGTTTGGGAAGTGAGTTAATTTTTTAATTATTTTAGCTTGAGATTAAAAAGTCTCGTTTGGAAATTTTTTTTTAGTTTTTTTGACTTTTTATAAAAAAAAAATGTAATAATTATGGATGAGATGTGATATTTTATCTTATTGAATTAAAAAACCTATTTTATTTTTTTTAAACTATTTTAATCAAAAAATCTTAAACCTTAACTTTCCACACGAGCTCATAGTAAAACATCTTTCCTACGATGGAATTGAACGAAATGAAATGAAAATAGTACAAGAGTGATAATAAAATATTGAATGGAGTAGAATATTTATTTAGGGGAATTGACCCATAAATCCTAAAAGGTGGAATTGTAATCTAATAAGTCCCATATTTAATTTTGTACACCCAAAGGTCCCGTTATTTGAGGGTGGACAGTTTTGCCCATGAATGAATTGTTTTTGATTTAGTGATATTATGTTTGATTGATGTGGGTGTATGTAACGTTTGGGAAAAGCTTACTATAGCTTTTTTAGGGTTTAGTATTTGTCTACGTTTTTGATGACTCACACTGTGGTGGCCCACATCATTTCTTGAAGCCCACATTTAAAGACAACCCATTAATTTGCAGAAAACACAACTTGGTGGACCACATCAAGTTGATCAAATAGAAGTTGATGGCTCACTTCAATTTCGCAAACCACATCGGAACCAACCGCAACATTTCAGCCTTCCAAAATTGAGGATTTCAGCATTTGATATGGTAGCCCACATTCGGAACCAACCCAAACGTTTCAACCTCCCAAAATTGAGGATTTTGATCAAACCACATTCGGATCCAACCCAAACGTTTGAACCCCCAAAATTTCAGATTCCAAGCACATACCATTGATTTTGTGCGTTTGTCGATTGGGTTTTCATCAGAGCAACGTTTTTGTCATTCTCATTTGGGGATTTTGTCAAACAGTTTAGCTCCCAAAGAGATTGAGGATTCCGACTAGCATCTTTGATTTAGTGTGTTTGCCAGAGACGGTTTTGATGGTGTGACGTGCCGTCGTTCTCGTATGGATGTGCCACATTCACCTGGGTAATTGCTTTCGGCAAGTCCAAACAAGGTTTTTCACCGTGCACGTTGCATCTTTACGTGGTGACCGCATCTACGGGATTCAATATTATGAAATCATTCGTGTGGGTTTATGGTTTGTGTAAATCGTGTCGTATCGCGATTTTGTCGTTATCGGATCACATATTATGCAATGTACTTAAAGAAACAAATCAATCCCACATCAAAAAAAAAAAAAAAAAGAACAAAAATCCCCCATGAATCCCATGAAATTCGCAATGTATCATTGTCATTAGAGCAACGTATCATTGTTCTAATTTGGGTGTTCCACATTTAATTGGGTCACTATTTTCGTCAACTCTGACTGGGGTTTCTGTTGTTGACGCTGTATCTTACTGAGATGATTATATGTGGGTGTGTGTTGGGGCCGTTGTGATGATGTGGGTGTGTGTTGGGACAGGTATTGTGTGAATGGTTTGTGTAGATGGTTGGGGGTTGTGTGGTGTGGGATGGTTAATGTTGTTGATGTGGTGTTTCTGTTTTATTACCAAACACGTTACATACAATACAGGGGTAAAAAAATAATAAAATCCATACCCCAACAATGCACGGGATTTGTTGGTAAACATTACCATACAAATAGGACTGGTGAGAGTATTAAAAAAAAAAGGGGATCTCTCAATCCAAAACTCTCCCAAATGGGATTTCCTGATAATTTTCCCATTTATTTATACGTTATGGGTTTGTTTAGGATGTGAGTTGACTTTTTAACTTTTTGACTATTTTATCTTAAGACTTAAAAGTCTCATTTGGAATAAGTTTTTTTAGATTTTTTGATTTTTGTGAGAGAAAAAATGAAATAATTACGGTTTAAATGTGACATTTTATCTTATTGACTTTTTAGTTTATTTTATTTTTTATGGCTATTTTAGCCAAAAATTCCCAAACTTTTCCTTCCCAAATGAGGGCATTGTTTAGTTGTCGATATGGAATATGATCATAATTTTAGTTTTTATGTTTAATTATAATGAAATGAAATAAATTTTTATTAGTATTATGTTTTTTCAACAAGTTAGTAATAAATAAATTAAGATTTATATTGATAAAAACGTCACTAATTGTTAATTTTTAGTGATAGTTTGAAAATTTTCATAAAAAAAATCACTAATTATAAAGTTTTAGCGTTAGTTTAAAAAAATTGTCACAAAAAAGTCACTAATTTTTAATTTTCAACGATTGTTGAAAAATTAGTCAAAGAAAAATATCACTAATTGTCAATTTTTAACGATATATGTAAAAAATCATTACAAAAAATTATTTGTAGCAACAATTTAGTAGAACTTATTTTCAATAGAATTGAATGAAAATTAAGTTTAACTATTAGAACCTATTGATAGTTTATCCTAAAAAAATAGAGAAAGCAATATCACTACTTCTAATAACTTTTAGCTAAAAATTTATCATCCCAAACAAAGTCTTAGTTATTTTGGAAAATATTTAATTATTTTTTTAAATTTTTTTTGAAAAGACATTTAGAAAAAGTAGAAAAAATATTGCGAAACCTACCAATGTCAAGTCCTCGTATTGTGCCAGTTACGCTGTGTTTGGTTGGAGAATTTGATGAGGGATTTGGAAAGGGAAAGGGAAAAGTTAGGTGAAATATGAATAAAATATACCTACATTTCACTTAGTTTCACACATCTTTTCCCTTTCCCTTTCTAAATCTCTCCCTAAATCTCCCAACCAAACATAACATTAAGGTAGCCATTCGGAAACGAGGAGTTAAGGTAGACTCGATTTGCCCAAGGTGTCAAGAACATGGTGAAACATTGGAACATTTGTGTTTTCGGTGTTCGTTTTCCAAAAGGATATGGTTTGGATCAAAGCTGGGTCTTAATTTTGATATCGGGCAAGAATTATGGGTAGAGGATTTGATTGTTTTTTGGTTTCATAATGCGTTTGATGAGAGTGCTATTATAGAAGCAATCAAAGTTCTTTGGAGTATTTGGGTTCATAGAAATCGAATTGTATCTGATGATCACATTATTGATCCACTTTTCCACTATCCAATTGATTAACAATTTGAGATTGAAAAATTGTCTTGATATGACTTTCAAAACAATGGCCAAAAAGGAGATCGGAGGCGACTTGAATTTTTTTGTTATGTCTAATGTTGTTTCATGGTATGTAGATCCAGCTTATAAAGTATTTTTGGTGGATGGTACGTGGCATCAAGAGACAGAACAAGTGGCTGCTGCGTGGGTGGCAGTCAATAGAAATGGATAGAAGGGAGTCCGGATTCTCGGCCGCTATTACCAGCGGCGGTTCCAACAGCCCCCAAAACGAGCAAATAACATGTTATCGTAGCGAAGATTCGAGATCGGATCTGCAATCCCTGAATTAGCTTCAAACAGAAAGAAATCGATCGGGAATCTCTTCGGATTAGACTTGTACGCAAAATAAGGATACGCATTGATGAAGATCGGCGATCCGGTTTTGACATGGAAATCCAATATCTGAGCCATGCGTCCGCTGAGATCTCGCCGGAAAGCTCCGGAAGACGGCGGATCTGACGTTTCGAGTATCGCGAGAGTGTGTGCCGTAGTGACACAGATTTGCTTGTCTAGATTTAGGTTCACCAGAGCTGTGTGGATGTTCTGCATCGCCGGAAGGAGATTGTCCATGAGAGAAGTGTCGTTGAATGTCAAAACTATGTTTCCGACTGTGATGCAGGTGATTTTAGTGGAAGGCAAGTATGATTGAATGTTGTTCTTCACCCAAGCTTGGGCCTGATCAGGATCACTCATCTTGGCTAAGTACTGGTTTCCTAGTCCTACGATGATTTCGATCCCCGTGTTCGCGAATGCTTTGAGAATTCGAGGATTTTCGCTGTAGAGCTTGAGTTTAGTCGCACCGATGGATCGAACAAGCGGTATTACATTTTCAGGCGAGGGAAGGTTGTTCGCAATTTCACCGTAGTTGATGCCAATGGCGGCGGCAACCATTGCAGGAAACACAAAGCTTGAGATGAAGAGAAAAATGGAAGAACAACTGAATCTGTTGGAGTCCATGGATGAACCGGAACGGTTAGTTCTCAAATGGAGGTTAAAGAAGATCCTTAGGAGGTGTTTGGCATGTAGGTTTTTTTTTTTATACTAAAATAATTAAAATACCTAATCACATCACGAGCCCAACAGTATCGTTTAATTTACAAAGAAAATTGTAAGAAAAATCTTATCTATTTTTTAATCAAATAACACCGTTTAATCTACAAAATGGACAGAGCCCAATAGCATCATTTAATTTACAAAGTGAGTCGTAGAAAAAATTTTATTTATTTTTTAATCGAATAACACCGCTTAATCTACAAAGTGAACAGTAAAAAAAGCCTTATCTATTTTTTAATCAAAGTATGACCATAAAGATCCATGAAAGATTGTTAAAGGAGAAACTTCTGAAGATGCCAAATTGCCAATGACTTTTCTTTAGAGAGCCCACCAAGAAAATGAGAAATTTTAATCAAATGAGTGAGTTTTTACACATTTATGATTAAAAAAAAGGGATACTTTCTAAATTTAATTCAAATAAAAATTGATTTCCTTCTAATCTAACAAAAAAATATCAATAAGGAAACATAAGATTTTAGAAAATCTAAAACCAAATCCACGTTTAACTAATAAGTTCTCTCCCAAATAGTCAACAAATTGAATAAGGCTAAAGGCCTATACTTTTAAACTTATAAATCTACTCACAATAATATGATAAGGGTGTTAAACCTTATATCAATAGATGTGTAATAAATTAAAAATTAACATATATAATACTATATCATATCATTATAAGGCCAAGTTTGGGATCTTCAAAAAAATCCAAAAAGTCAAAAAGTCACTATCCTATTTAAGTCACATCATCTTATTTAAGTCACATCACCTCTCTAACACATCACTTCAAACCCAACCCAAATCTAACCCATATTTCATAAAAAGTCAAAAAGTACACTTATTTAGTCTTCCCAAAGTATAATTGTAGAAGTTTTTTTTTTTTTTTTTTTTTTTTTTTTTTTTTTTTTTTTTTTGTGAATCTTAAACATTTTCCAAACAAATTACATAAAAATCAAAACAATTCAGACCAACATTGAATGAAAACCTAACAAATACTGGTGTCGTTAACGCTGTGTTTGATTGGGAGATTTGAAAATAAATTAGCCAGTGTTACTAACGCAATGTTTGATTGAGAGATTTAAAAAGGATTAGAAAGAGAAAGAAAAAAAATAAGTAAAATATTAATAAAATATATTTACATTTTATCTAACTTTACACATTTTTTTTCTTTCTTTTTTTAAATTATTTTACAAATTTTTCAACCAAACCCATCGTAAAAATTTTAATGACAATAAGATAAAATAAATTCTCTTCATATTTATCCATATTAAGATAATGGGTAAATGATGGCTCCTCTTTTGAGTGGATTGTGCTTGACTTGAATGTGATGTTGTGGCTGCTTGTATTATTTTAATTGGGAATGAGCTGTTTTAAATGTGCTGATTTCTGCATTCCCTTCAATTTTTATCGGAAAATGTCTCGTAACTCAAATTTTGTGACTCAAAAGTGGCTCAAATGGCCAAAACGACGTCGTTTTGACTATTTTTATGTTGTTCTGTACTCAAAACGACGTCGTTTTGGCCATTTGAACTACTTTTGAGCCACAAAATTTGAACTACGTAGCCGATTTTATCAATGCGCATTGACTTGGCTTCACTTTTGTGAAAATTTTCAATTTGTTTAGAAATTGTTTCTACCTTCTACGAGATAAAACCATGTGAAATTAATAATTAATTTTCATTTAATATGTCAAATTAATTTTATAGTTATATAAAAAAAAAACACAAGTTAATTTGGACCACACAACCGATTCTGATCTGAGTACATTGTTGGAAATTCTGTGTTTTTTTTTTTTTTTTTTTTTTTATGCATTAATCCATTTGGTAGGAAGGGTGACCACAAATATTGCGTGATCATTTATTTTTATTTTTTTGCAACGGTATTTGTTCTATAATAATGTTTGGTAGTCCGAATTTTTATGGGTTGAATATCTCAAAAATCTAACTATTTACATTATTTTATATAAACATATTTTATTAATTTTTTCACATTCTGTGCATAATAGGGGTGAGCAGCGGATATATCGATCCGTCAAAACCGACCGAACCGAACCGAACCGAACCAATCCGCCGCATTTTGGACGGATGCGTGATGACGAGCGGACGGTTACGGATTGATTTTCTCCAATCCGCCAATTTGGCAGACGGATGGCGGATTTGAGATTTCTTTGGCCGCAACCGAACCGTCAAACCGCCAAATTGCAAGCACCCCTAGTAATTTATAAAACTTTGTATTATCAATTTGTTTAAATATTATGTTTGTGTTTTCAATTGAAAAAGAGTTTAAATATTCTGTTGAAAAAAAGTTCATTTTTTGAATTGAAAAAAATAAACGTATTATTTATCTATATTTTTTGGTTTTTAAATCTAGCTCTAAAAATAATAAATAGAAAATATGATATATGCTGGTTGGTTTTTGTTTTCAAAAACATATGTAGATATAACAATATAGATACATACAATCTCTACTACTGCTCTGTTTGTGGTTTTGGTGGTTTGAATTGTTATTATATTTTAAGAATTACAGATTGTAATACTTTATGTGGATGAATCATGCTGTGATTGTAATATGTAGATGAGGCATGCAGTGATCGTGATATTCTAAAGTTTCAAACTTTCTTTCTTTGGATAAGACATATAGTGATTGTAATACTTTTTTAAGTCATTGACTGTAATATTTTCTTCTTTTTTTTTTTTTTTTTTTTGAGGAAGTGCACAAGTTGAATTATGTTGAAAATTTATAAAATTTTAAACCGCCAAACCGATTCGCATCCATCCGCCAAACCACCAATCCGCTCAATCCACATCCGCCGGATTGGTGGAATGAGGCGGATTGATTTTCTTCAATCCGCCAATTTGGCGGACGGATAGCGGATTGGAGGTTCTGTGATCGCAACCGATCCACACCCACCCCTAGTGCATAGCATAGGTTTTCACTAGTTATTATATATATATTTATTTATTTATTTATATTTATACAGATTTCGTTACACTTAATTATATATTTTTCAATCTTAATTGTCACGTTTTGGTTTGATTTTATCATTTTATAATTACTAAATAAAATAGTTAATAAAGCACAACAAACATTGGTATATTCTTAAATGCCTTTAACAAACAAGGTTGGATAGACTCTTATCCTGCTTGAATTACAATTTTATAAATAATCTCATAAAACTTCTAAAATATAAGTGAACAAAGAAGAACGGGAGCATGTAAGGAAACAAATGATCCTAATTCATAGAAGATCAAGTTTGGTAAAACTCCAATCTCTTCCTTCCTGTGCCTCCCATGAAAAATGTAGTATAGAAAATCACGTCATCATGCATATATAATGTCACCGACCAATAATTCAACCATGTATGTTATGTTATAATTAATTGATGATATTATGCGTAAATGATGATGTGATATTGCCGTTACACTCAAGGTTTTGTGTTTTTTTTGAATGGGTTACACTAAAGTTTTACTTGCCTCCCATGTAGCAAAAAAATGTAGCTAATAATATATATTTTTTGTTTTTAATTTTTAATTTTATTTTTCTGGGCTAAAAGATATATGGGCCCGAGTTGGCATACTGCTCTAGGCAGGCTAATAATGTGTATAGCCCACCTTATGAATCTGGCAGGGAGTGTGTGGACTAACAAAGGAGAATTTTGGGTTGAGTCATTTAAGTGCAAGTGTGCTTTGCAAATTCTAATTTGGAAAATGATTTGGAGCCCTAAAAACTGTCTCCCTAATCTCCCTAATTTCCATTTTGGGTAACTGTTTCCTTGTTTTTTTTTTTTTTGTTTACTTGATATGAAAATTAGGGAGATTAGGGGAGTGTTTTTAGGGGATGTAGCAAGGTACTTCTAATTTTTGACATGCCCAGCAAAATCTAAAACATGTTTTTGGTGGCAGAAACATTGTACACTGTTTGGTTTTGGATGAAATAGGCACTTTTTCTCCAGCTATTTCAGGCCCCTTTTTTTTAAGGGTGTGCTTATTTAGCTGGCAACAAGAAATGAAACGACTTTTTTTTACTGGTGAATTACACTAATAGTTTTTATAGTTTTGGACTTATGTCACTTTGATCTCTGACTTTTTAATTGTGACACATTTAAACTTAAATTTTGAATCTTGTTCCAAATAAGGACAATTGCAGATATCGTTAGTTTTTCAAGGGTAAAATCATCAATTTGATAAAATATAAACTAATTTGACAAAAATAAAAATCAAACAAATATTTTTGAATTTTTAAAAATTATTTCTACCCACTAAAAATAAAATTATATAAAATTGATAAATCTTTTAGACATTTATTTATTTATTTTACCAAATTAATTTTTATTATATGTTTGGATGATGATCGTGTAAAATTAATTATGTAATTTTTATTAATTTTTATTAATTTTACATAATTTTATCATTGGTGGATAAAAATAATTTTTAAAAAATTAAAAATATTTTTTTGACATTTATTTTTGTCAAATTAATTTATATTTTATTAAATTGAAGATTTTACCCTTAAAATTAAACAATAATATCTTCAATTATCCTTATTTGGAACAAGATTTAAAATTTATGGTCAAATATGTCACAATTAAAAAATCAGAGGTCAAAGTGGCACGAGTCCCAAATTATAGAGACTGTTAATGTAATTTACCTTTTTTTAACTCAACTTTCACTTTAAAAAAAAATTGTTTTAACATTTGGCAAATGCATCAGTTTTTTATTTTTATTTTTTTATTACTTTTTCCTAAAAAAAGTAGAATACCTACTGAAAAAACATTTGTCAAATAAGTATGCCCCTCATTAGGCATGTGTGCGGTATGAATTGGACAGTGTAAGAGTAAAATTATAAATTTAATAACGGATTAACGGATTAAAAAAATTATGATTTAGGCAATTTTAGACGGATTGGCAGATTAAAAAATAGGGAAAATTATTTAGAAGTCCTATTAGGGAGACTTGTGCTACATTTGGTCCCACAAAAAAACTTATGTTCCCATAAGTCCTCTGGGAAGTTTCTTGACATATTTACCCTCAATATTAGTTGTTAATATCATAAATAAGTAATAAAACCATATATAGGAAATTGATATAAACGTAACGTAACGTGACACCAACGTAACGTAACGTGACACCTACATAAACGTAATGTGACACCTATATAAACGTAACGTGACATATCTACATAAACGTAACGTAACGTGACACCTATATAAACGTAACGTGACATATCTACGTAAACGTAACGTAACGTGACACCTATATAAATGTAACGTGACACCAATATGAACGTAACGTGACACCTACATAAACGTAACGTAACGTGACACCTATATAAACGTAATGTGACATTTACATAAACGTAACGTAATGTGTCACGTTACGTTTCGCAAACTTAATAAGTTTTTATTTTTTTAATCCGTTTGTTTTGAAATAGATATATAATCTTAATATATTTTTATTTTGTATTATTAATTGTAAAATTTAAAAAATTATCAATAATATATATAAAGAATATCGTCAGATCATGTGTGCATTAGAGAGAGAGAGAGAGAGAGAGAGACCTTTTTCACAGTCTGTGATAAAGGACAAAATTATAGTGGTGGACATTTGAAAACCAAAAAAGAAAACAATGATGAATACAAACAAAGATCTAACCAAAAACAGAGAAGTTTCAGAGCTTTTGTATTGACGGCCAGCACAGGAACGAACTTTGATCGTTTAAATCTCGCATTCAATCAAACACAATCAATCAAAATTTTCTCTTCACCAATTTTAACGTAGTGTTCATCAAAGCAACGATTGAAGGTGTTGGGTTCTGAATTAATTGAATTTCGAAAGAGATTTGAATCGAGAGAGATGTGAAAATGGGGGTAAAAAGATTAGGATCTTTTGGAATACATTCTTATGAAAATAGGACTTGAGACTCTATAAAAAATTACACAGGACTTAGCCTAGCATAAGGTTCTGAAAAAGGACTTATAAATAAGTCTCCCTAAAAAATATTATAACTAATTATCAAATATGAGTATAATATATAATACTAATTTTACATAATATTTTTCATATATATAATACAAACTAATTTTACATAATATTTTTCATATATATAATACAAACTAATTTTACATAATATTTTTCATATATATAACTACTAATTTGTAACAAATTTCACATCTTAAATCTCTTTCACACTCATTTTTACTTTAGTATTTTATTAGACGTTAAAAATATATACGTATTAACTATAGTGGAGCAAAGCGATTTTAAAAGCAGATTATAAAATTTAAAATTTAATCCACAGTCAGCAGATTGAACGGTGCAAATTGATATAAATCAGTAAGCATATTAGGCAATATTTCCCACAATCCTAGGCCTCAGATCTTGGAATTCTTCCTATGTTTGTTTGGATCTTAAATAGGTGTTTATTATTTCTAATGGGTAATTAATTAAACAACAATATTGTTTTTTAATAAAATTTATTATTTTTATTTTCCCAACTCAACCCCCCCAAAAAATAAAAATAAAAATAATAATCTTCTTGCACGAGACTGCCATCACTACAAGATTTAGAGAGGGCAATATATGTACACACCCGTCGTGTGCGCGAAGAGACTATTTTGTGTTTTGAACCTGCAACATCTTGATCACAACGGAGCAAACACAACATAATCTAGGACATTACTCCTGTTAAAATCAATACTGGATGGTCTTCTCAAAATTGGATACAATATGAAAAGAATCACATTTGGTGTTTGGCAACAATCCTGAATATATTTATCAAAAAATATACATTTCTAAAAAATTGGCAACAAAATAAAATGGACAATTTAAACTTCTATGGACCAAACTTTTAATTGCACATAATTAACATCAAAATGTTCTATACACCACAATCCACAACCTTTGTTGTTAACCAATGCAAAGCAATTTCTGGCCCTAGAGATGGTCAAGGCCACGATCAAATACGCAAAGTGGCAAAACAATGTTTTGGGAAGTTGGTAAAAAGTTAAATTTTGACTTTTTACCAAGCTTTTTAGCTTTTTGAAAAGTGATTTGGGAAGTTGGTAAAAAGCTAACTTTTGGCTTTTTAGTTTAATATTTGTTTATGGTGTCAAATCAAATTAAAATGACCAAAATACCCTTACCCAACATAAGAAGTTTATTTTTTTATTTTTTTGTCATAGGCCCCAATTTGTAATTTCACACTTGCGTTTTTGACACTTCCCAAACCAATTTTGTTGCGTTTTTGCCACTTGCGTTTTTGGACATTTTGACAAAAACGTGACTTTTTATTTTGATTCCCAAAACGGCACTAATTAACCAAGGATAATTGAATTTACAACCATTGTCCCACATGATGATTTCTTTGGTTCTTGAGCCAGTTTCTCATTTTCTTCTCTTTACAAAGCGCAATATAATTATTCGTATATATAAACAATGAACATACCTTGATGGTAGCCCAGTAGCCTAGCCTCCCCATTATCATATTCTTGGATGGTACATTGAAACAACCTTACCAAACACCAATTAAGCAAGCATAGAGAGAAACTCAAGCCTCCCATCAACACTAAATAACACAACTTCAAAAGGTTCATTATTGATAACATGGAGGCCGTCAAGAATGCTGCTGGGCCATTCCTATCCGTCTGTCAAGTATCATGATATGTATTAGCACTTTGAACAAACCATCTACTAGAGAAAATAGAGATATATAGAAATGACTTTGACAATGGATACCTTGAATTTCATTTGGTTTACGCCTAGTGCACAACCACGTGTATGTACAAAATTATACTCATCTCTAGTTGCATAAGGTATGCAATACAAAACACAGACAAGTTTGTTTCCAATTATATTGAAGCAATTCTATATCAATCGAATTTCTAGGTCACAGATTTTGCCTCTGAAGATATTTTCCTTGCTATGTTTACTTATTTTATCCATGTTATTTGATCTTTTTGTCCTCATTTTGCAGTTGATTAATCCTTCTCAAGCATGACATGACCATCTAGACAAACTTATTTTTTGACATTTTAGCTACACATTTTTCGATGGTCATCTATCAAAGCCCCAACATTGTTTGAATACATTAACATAATCAATGCAGTGCTGGTAGCATGACATGTGCTATGAAGACATTAATTGAACGTTTACAGCATAATACTCATCACTCAACAAGACATTTAATGGATCCCCTAAAGATTACTTTTGCAAGTTCACTTTGATACCAGTAGTACGTATCGAAACTTGACAAACAGAAAATTGTTGCTTGAATGATCATTTACATCAATGTTAAGCTTCAAACTAGGGGTGCAGTGAATCTCATCTCAACTTCGTTTCATACCTATTCATTGTAGAACCAAAACAACAAATTTCACAACTTCCTAAATACAAAATCAAACAACTCACATTGAGGACCTTGAGGTCAGTTTGCTTTAAGTCAAATTTCGATTAATAAACTGTGTTTCCTTTGCCTACAAAAGATTAGATGCATGGTTTCGTAATCTTATGAAGCTCAGCGTCTACAGAACATAAATGAGCTTAACAAATTCCAACCAAGCACCCCCACTAGAACCTTCATCCATGAATATATACGTAACTTGCCATGATCTCGAGCAAATACAATTTCACATCGTTTGTGTGTGTGTGTGTGTGTGTGTGCATGTAATACATAGTTTAGGTATGTATGATCAAAATTACCCACTATGACCGTTACGAAATCGTTAAGATATCCAAAACTATTGAGCACATTGACCCTTAAATTTAATTTTGTCAGACAAGGACCTGTCCCTTGCACAACAAATTTATACACCAACATGAGTATTCAAATGAAAATTACATCAAACATCTTATGCTTACAATGTGACCCTCCAATTCACTACTCTTCAACAAGATATCTTTATTTTTGGACACACACAAATAGGTCTAACGTGGTTGAGCATTCCTCTTATATTTGATGGCTACACAAATTGGCAATAATTTCACAATTTAGCTACATGTAATCATCGAAGAGAATCTACACTAATGATGGATTCAAAAGTTGTACAACTTCACATACAATTGTAATAAACAAATACCACGATCAAATTCATATAGAAAACAACTCTGCTAAAAGAAATAAAACAGAAACAATTGTAAATCCAATCCTTTACCTCTTAATTGTAGTAATAACCTTTTCCCAAACAGTTGAGACAGCGTTGTACCCTATAATTAAGATCACAAATTTCAATACATATAATTCTAGTCAGCATGAACAATTTGGTTTCAAGAAATTGTGCAAAGTTTAAAAGAACCATTGGAGGCGAAAGAAGAAGGAAAAAAAAAAAAAAAAGAGTTAATTTTATTTTTATCTTCTAAACTATTGTCATTTTTTCCATTTCATCCTAAGAGTATTAATTTTTATTTATTTAGCCCCTAGGTTTCTAATTTCAACTAATGTGGCCCAATTGAAAATAGTTGTCCAAATCAGTAACCGTTAAAACCCTTATTTAATGAACGAAAAGATCACTTCAAAATTTGAACAACTTAAGCTGTACAATCAAACAATCATTTTTGTATTCATCATTTTAAAATGAGAGGTGGAGAAGAATATGGGTGTTTGATTGTAAGGTGTAAAATTGTCTAATATAGTGTAAGTAAAAAAAGGTGGGTGTTTAGTTGTATGATTTAGATTGTCTAAATTATAAAATTATCTTTTTGCCCATTAGATTAGGTTTCCATCATTATTATTTTGTACATACTATCTCCAATCGAATCATATGAACTGAAATGATAAACTTTACGATAGAATTGATAGTTTATGAATGAAATGTGTTTTTAAAAAAATGGCAATGTTTTAGAGAATAAAAATGAAATTAACCAAAAAAAGGGGGGAAAAAAAATACAAAAAGGAAGAAATGAGTAAAGTGAGTGACCTGTTTCCATCACAAGTAGGACAAAGACAAGGGTTTATAACCAGAGGATCATACAGAGGTGACCAATGTATTGTTGAATTCCCTTTGCACAATTTGCAAATGTAAAACCCTTTTCCCTTGCACACTCCACATGCCAATGCAAATTTCTTCTGCACAAACCAATACCCCAAAACTCAAAATTCAACAAATTTACTGTTCTATTGCAATTCTTAGATACTATAAACACTTATATATATATAAATATATATATATATATATATATAGAGAGAGAGAGAGAGAGAGAAGTATAGTTACCTGTTTGGCATCGACGATTGCTTGTAGGGTTCGAATGGTGGTAGAGGTAGCTAGAGAGAGAGTGAGAGCTCCGCCAACGAGTATAGTGGCGGCCGATGCTAACTTGCGCAGTGGGTGTGGAACAACCCCACCGCCACCGCCACCGCTCGCCATTGTCAAGGTAGTCTTCTACTGTTAGTACAACAATGGATTGGAAATACCTGTGGTGTGATTTTGGCGGTTTGGGGGCAAATTACATATACCCTTCAGGTTATTACATCCCACCCCCTTGTTGAAGTTTATAAGCGCTCTTATTTTCAGCTTATTTTAATTTTTAGTTTAATTTAAATTATTGTGATTAGAGGTGAGTGCGGGTCGGTTGCGGCCACGGAACTTCCAATTCGCCATCCGTCCGCCAGATTGGTAGATTGAAGAAAATCAATCTGCATCCGTCCGCCAATCCGGTGGATGTGGATTGAGCGGATTGGCGGTTTGGCGGATGGATGCGAATCGGTTTGGCGGTTTAAAATTTTATAAATTTTCAACATAATTCAACTTATGCGCTTCCTCAACAAAAAAAAAAAAAAAAAAAAATATTACAGTCAATGACTTAAAAAAGTATTACAATCATTGTATGCCTTATCTAAAGAAAGAAAGTTTGAAACTTTAGAATATCACGATCACTGCATGCCTCATCCACATATTACAATCACAGCATGATTCATCCACATAAAGTATTACAATCTGTGATTCTTAAAATATAATAATAATTCAAATTACCAAAACCATGAACAGAGCAGTAGTAGAGATTGTATGTCTCTATATTGTTACATCTACATATGTTTTTGAAAACAAAAACCAACCAGCATATATCATATTTTCTATTTATTATTTTTAGAGCTAGATTTAAAAACCAAAAAATATAGATAAATAATATGTTTATTTTTTTCAATTCAAAAAATATATTCAAGTTGAAAACTTTTTTTCAACAGAATATTTAAACTTTTTTTCAATTGAAAACACAAACATAATATTTAAACAAATTGAAAATACAAAGTCTTATAAATTACTAGGGTGCTCGCGATTTGGCGGTTTGGCGGTTCGGTTGCGGCCAAAGAAATCTCAAATCCGCCATCCGTCCGCCAAATTGGCGGATTGGAGAAAATCAATCCGCAACCGTCCGCTCGTCATCACGCATCCGTCCAAAATGCGGCGGATCGGTTCGGTTCGGTTCGGTCGGTTTTGGCGGATCGGTATATCCGCTGCTCACCCCTAATTGTGATGTATTTGGTTCAGTTTAATAATACAGTTTATACTTTTTTGTAAGTCAAAAATCAACTTATAAACCCAGGGGTGAGTGGCAACCTGGTAAGGGCCTGGGGTTTAAGCCCTTAGGTCCTGGGTTCAACTCCCCTCTGGGCCAATCTCCTGGGCGTAGCACAGTTGGTTAGGAGGTTGACCTCAAGGATGCCTTATCAGCTACTTGGTGTGGGTTTAATTCTCCCCCGCTGTGCGAGTCCTGACTTAAGCGGAGCTTGCCTTGGGAGGTCGTGACAAGCTTCCAGGTTATAGTCTCTTACTCGGAACGGACAACAGGACACCCTGGTGATCTCCTCATGGGGCGCTGCCTTGGACCTGCGGGAGAGTGGGAGGATTTCCCTGTAACAAAAAAAAAAAAAAAAAAAAAAATCAACTTATTATTTAAGTGGGGGAGGAGAAGCTTAATTTATAAGTCAAAAATCAGTTTATGTTCATAGTTATAAGCTATAAACTGTTAAGGTATAAGTTATAATCACTTTCCCAGAACTCTATCAAACGGGACCATATTCGGATAACAGTTTGACCCTGCCGTGAACTAACCGTTACAGAAGTGTGCTAACATCACCAAAATGTACAGATGGACCATATTACTCTGGGACCTTTCAAAGTACCAAACAACTTCTTTTATTTTTTTTAAATTTTTTTTAATACAACCAGACAACTGATTAACCTGTACCAAAACACCAAACAACCTTTTTTTTTTTTTTTTTTGAACACAACCAAACAACCTGATTTAACCTAAAATTTCTTCGGTTTGTTATTTTTAAAAAAAAATTCAACTTTTTTTAAAAAAATATAAAAACTAATTTAATAAAAATAAATATGAAGAAATATATTTAATTTGTAAAAAATTATTTCTAACCACTCGAAAAATAAAATTATATAAAAATAATAATAATTTTTTATTTTTTTATTTCTTAACCAAATTAATTTTTAATTTTTAATTTTTTTTCCTAAAAGTCAAGCCATACATAGCCTAAAGGGTAAATTACAAATACATCCCTTGAGATTTGATTAAAATACAAATCACTCCCTGTAGTTTTGAAAATTATATTACATCCCCTGAGGTTTCTAATTTCATAACAAATCACCAATTTTATTAATAAATCATCAAATCAATTAACAGTTTTTAATGATATTAGAAATATGTTTTAATTAACAATTTTGGTAATTTTATTATTGTATAGGAGAGCAATTACGAATTTTATTTTTTTAGATAATTATGTTAAATAAAAAATTTTAACAAGGGGGTGTTTGTAATTTTCCAAACTATAAGGGCAATCTGTACTTTAAGCAAACCTCAAGGGTGTATTTGTAATTTATCCTAGCCTAAAAATCAAACCAGTCAAAGGGCATTTTAGTCAATTTACTATCTTGGTTAACGGAGTTAATTGTTAGGGGGCGAGATGTAATTTCCAAAACGTGAAGGGGGTATTTGTAATTTAACTAAACCTCGAGCGGTGCAGATGTAATTTGCCCCAGGGGTTTGGCTGTGAAATGAAATCTCAATCGTTAGATTGTCTGATCAATCCTGTCCGTTCATCACATAAGGAGCACGTTTGACTGAGTGGATTGGAGTATGGGATTAGGATTATTAATCTGTGGGCCCAATTATCTTATGTTTGTTTTTATATTTTGGTTTAGGATTATTAATCCAATGGATATTAATTCAATTGGATAGTGAATACTACACTAATTTAATAGGATTATTAATACTTCACTATTAATCTTGTGAATCAAACATGACCAAGAAGTACTGTAACCAGTTAAAAATCAAAAAACCTGACTCCACTATAACTTGGCAATAATTACACTTCCAGTAATGATTCAAACCCCTACAAAATATCACCCCCACAACCTCCACTCACTTGTGATTGGTCCAAGTAAGAAAGAGAAAAAAAATAATACAAACATATCATTGGTCCACATCACTGTGAGGGTGGTGGGAGTCTCCCCAAAAGGGGGTCCCAAACATTTTCCTTACACTTTTAACTCATAAAACATTTTCCTACGGTGGAACTGAATGAAATGAAATGAAACTAGTACGAGGGTGAGAATGTAATAAAATATTGAATGGAATAGAATATTTATTTATATTTCATTGTTTAGTTAGAATTGAAGGAAATCTATAACATATATAAAAGAAAGTAGGCGTGGCGTAACAATGGTGTAACGCTGGGACTTCTTCGCTATGTGGCCTTCAGCTTAGCCACACACACGACGGTAGAAACAAACAAGTTCCAAAGCTCCTTGTAGAAATTTTCTAAAACGATGGTCTGCTCTTTGCCTATTTCCCAAAGCTCCTCACTGCCAAATTTGGTTGAAGAATTTGGGTTAGTCCTGTGGAATTCAAATGAGCTACGCCGAAAATGAAGAAGAAAACAAATGTTACCCCTTCAAATAACATATATATATATATATATATTGTGGATGGAGTTGCTGTTATCCTGTTCTTTCCATCACTGTCGGTGCTGTTGCTGCCGTGATGTTGTCAAAATTGGACATCCAAAGCTTCGCTCCTGCTGTTGCAAATCCTGGTAATTACATCTATAATTTCATATCTACTATTTACAAGTGTGTTGAACAATAATTTTACCCACACTGTTTTTCACCCCTGCCCACATGTTTGTGGCCTCTTTGTTTTCACTCCTGCCCTTGCACACCATGTGTTTATCAATATGTCTCAATAAACAAAGACTTTGCCATGAATCATAATGAAGGGGGAAAATTCCAACATTTCCAAAACAGCCAATTTTCAAACCCCACTCAAACAAAGACTAACTTCCAAGTTATGAAATTTTTATAAGAAGTCTTTATCAATTGAGTGAAGCCCAAAAAAAAATTATAAGAGATAAAATCTAATATTCCATCACAATTTATTCATTGAAATCTCATAAATCCAATATACTTTATTAGAGTCTTCAATTTGGGTGAAGAAAGAAAAGGCAACAGCAAGGAAGCAATTCTAGAATTAAAGATTCTGATAAGAAACCAAGATCATGATTTGGAAGGGGAAAAAAATAAGGCAGCTAAAGGCATGGTCAATCATAAAGAAGGGGGAAAATTCCAACATTTCCATACCATCCAATTTGTTTTTATGTTTGTTTTTAATTTAAGTTATTTTTGTTCTCAATCTTCTTGTCCTCATAGTTGTTATCAGACCAGCCATCAATAAACCTACCAAGATGTGGACTTTGGAAAAATAAAACTGTCTTATTAGCTAAAAATTTCATAACTTGGAAATTATTGTCTTTGTTTGAGTGGAAAATCCAACATAACTTAAATTAAAAAAAATAATAAAAATTATAAGAAGAACAAAAAAGAAAGAAGTCTTTATCACTTGAGTGAAGCTCAAAAAATGATCATGAGAGATAAAATCATAAGAGATAAAATCTGATATTCCATCAAAATTTATTCATTGAAATCTCAGCAATCCAAGATACTCTAGAGTCTTGAATTTGGGTGAAGCAAAAAGGCAACAGCAAGACATAAATTAAAGGGTAAACTACCAATAGGTCCTACTTTTGAGACTTATACCCATTAAGTCCTATTGATAAATTTATTAAGTGATAAAGATAAATTTATCAGTCTTTTATTTTTATGAATAAATTTATAGTGATAAATTTATCAGTTTCTTTGTTTTTATGAATAAATTTATAGTGATAAATTTATTAGTCTCTTATTTTTATAGTGTTAAATTTATTAGTTAGGACCTGTAGGTAAATAAGTCTAGTTAATAGGACTGATTGGTAAGTA
This sequence comes from Camellia japonica, assembly GCA_030407325.1. Taxonomy (NCBI): domain Eukaryota; kingdom Viridiplantae; phylum Streptophyta; class Magnoliopsida; order Ericales; family Theaceae; genus Camellia; species Camellia japonica. Next base: position 838 of record JAPPVO010001228.1, on the reverse strand, counting down.
CCCCTAAATTAAGAGGATGGGTTCAGGTGCTTTCACGATTATATGAACACTTAAAAAAGAGTTTTTGGGTTAAGGCAAAGCTGCGAAGTGTTTAGACAAGAAAAGGATGTTTTCTTGAGTGAAAAGTCCAACACCCAAAAAAGAAAGAATTCTAGAATTAAAGATTCTAATAGAAACTAAGATCATGATTTGGAAGGGGGAAAAACAAGGCAGCTAAAGGTTGCGGTCTTCATAAAACCAAACATTTTTGTTAATTCACAAATCGAGCTTATATGAACACAATAACGCAAAAAACTCTTTAATTCGGCAGCAGAACATCAACAAAAGCTTTGAAATCATTACAACAGTAACGAAGAACAAAGCAAAAACAAATTTTTAGATTAAAAAAAAAAAGGAAAGAAAATCACAAGCCATTACAAAAATAAAATAAAAAAAGAAATTCTCTGGATGTATTCTGTAACATGAAGGGAACTGAAATTGAAACAAAAGAATGAATTTGGAAAATCTCCTTTCATTGTTGTTCTTCGATCTTCACATTTTTTAGGCCTATGAATCCCAAAAATTTTGTAAACTTGAAGAAGATTGAATCCAAAAATCCGTACATCTGAGATTTGGAATGGTTTTATTGATTGGAATGGTTTTCATATATTGGTTCTCAAATGGTTTGATTTATGAATCATCTCTTCTATAATTGAAATGGTTTTTGTTTATTGAATCATCTATTTCTTGAATTTTCTTTATTGAATCATCTATTTCTTGAATTTTCTTTATGTAATTGGACTTTTTGTTGTTAAAATGCCATGTTTTTTCGTTTTAGGTTTTCATTTTTTTTATCATA
>JAPPVO010001227.1:0-27360 GCA_030407325.1 Camellia japonica | reverse complement strand
TCTGATGGCACTCAGGTCAAATAAACGAACCAGTAACATTTATTTCTTTTTCAGATCAAACACAATACTTGTTACTAGATTAGCATACACGCCTTCACATTATCAATGAAATTGATCGGACTTACTTATCTTCGTCAAGATTTCAAGCTCAGAATCATACACAGATCTAAAGCTGGAAATATTTTACTAGATAACGAAATAAACCCAAAAATATCAGATTTTACTATAGCTAGAAGTTTTGACAGAAACAAAAGCGAAGAAACAGCAGCGAAGCTACCACAAGCAAAATTGTTGGAACATAATAAGAATTTTTAATTACATTCTCTAAAATGTACTGCTGCAGTCAGTTTCTTCTTCTTCTTTTTTTCTTTTTTCAATGATTCAATCAGTGGTTATTTATCCCTGGAATATGCAACTAATGGGCTATCCTCAATAAAATCTGAGGTATTTAGCTTTGGCATCTTGATCCTACAAATAGTCAATGAGAAGAGAAATACAGTATTCGATTGCCCCAGAACATTACCTCAACTCAACCTCCTCTAATTGTTCGTGAATTTCTATTATGATTGGAATAAAGTATATCATAATTTCATCAAAATTCTCTCTTTCAATTCTAATTCTGCTAGTGTGAGCTTGTTGACTGTAGGAAAATAATACTGCAAGAGAGAAGGTGCTTGAGGTGCAAACCTCCTTTCTGGATATTTGATTATTCAAGCTGCAAAAGAAGAATTGCAAGAAAAAAAGGCTGCTTCATTAATTGCACAAACTTTTCTCAATTTTTTAGCAGTAGGGAGCGGTCATGAGGCCACGCTAACACACACCCAAAAAAGGTTTATTTGTTTGTGTGTGTGTGTGTGTCTGTGAGAGAGAGAGAGAGAGATTGAGATTATAAGTCTAGTCTGGACCCAATAAAAAGCAAGTACATTACCTAAATACAAATGCATAAGCCCTCATGTCTGAGCAGGTAGTCTTCCAGATTTAAATACATTCACATTTGAGCAGATAGTCTTCCAGATTCTACCAAGATGAAACTCCTCCCAGTAAAGCAACTGCATCATTTAAAAGTTGATCATTGATTGTCAAATCTAACCAGCTCTGCCCAACAACATTTTAGTACAAAGCCGACACAACTAAATTATTAATAGTTCTGACTCTTCAAAATCCAGATGAATGATCTAGAATAGGAAGGAAAACACTAAATTGAGATAGCATCTCCACTTAATCATTAAAACCACCAAATGATGCATAACACCAAATGTGGTTAGAAGCTGGCATTAATTTGTTGGAAACAAACTTCAAATTATGAGTTGTGTACCCAAACAAATTGGAGCAATGGTGCCTTGGAATTCCCCCTCTAGTGCAGGCAATAAGGTTGAGAAAGAATCAAATTAAATAAGTGATATTGTTTGTAAATAATTTGGTTTCAAGTTGATCACACTTGGGGCCAATTGGAACTTTCAATTCAAATACATATATATATATGTATATACAGCTCCACAAAATTTAAAAAGAGAGAGAGAGAGAGAAACTAAAAATTAGTTAACTGAAAAAAGACTCAATAAGTCCTTTTTCCAATAAATTTCCATCAACTCCTATTTCTATGTAGAGAGGGCTGATTTCTCCAGTAATAGAACTCAGCAGAAAATGGGAAAAGTAGCACTTATTGGGAATTTTACCTAAAAGTAAATGCCATAATTTAAGTACAAAAAATAAGAACAATCAGAAGCAGTCATTCATACCTCCAAAGATAGTCCCAACAAGATTCAAGCAATTCTTATTCCCCTCTTGATCAACATCGCAATATACACAAACTTCACCCTTGACAAACATTTGAGCACATTATCTTCTATTGCCTTTGTTCTATTCTTCACTTGAATATCCAAATCTGTAGAACTAGGGACAGACTTTGGGACTTGAATTTTATTACTTGACTTCACCACAGAGGATAAGCCGTGGGTGCTGTGGAAACGGGGAGTCGAGACTGATGACCAATGACCATCACCAAGTGTTTCTTTCTGCACGAATAAGAGGCGAACAAGGTATACATATTATAATATGCACATATATGTATATTTATCTGATACACAATTATAAATGGAAAATGCAATTAATTAAAACATTTTGCTCCTTGTTATATATGAAAAAAGAACCACTACTTTCATACACAGCTCCTAACAAATTCATGCTCTTACAAAGTGATAACCATGAAATCATTGCGAACTATGTCACAACTCAGTAGGTGATGCAACAGGTTGATTATTCAAGCTGCACAATGGAAGGGTAGGCACTGCGAAGGGATGGAAAGATGTGGCAAAGGTGTTCGAGGAGTTTTTGCTGGCAGGGGTGGTGGAGATGAGAACAAGATCAAAATTGTTTTTGGAAACTGCTTGGATAAAATGGTGCCTGGAATTGTGTGCGTATCATATAAGGTCCCAGAGTCTTGGAGGTGGTGCCAGCGTCATGTTTCCTCTATAATGGACTTCATGATAAGATGGATGGTTGGATAATTTGTACAGAATAGAAGCATATTTTTAATGGGCCAAGCAGATTGGGCTGGATTTGCAGGGCAAAACGCCATGGTGAACTGGGAGGGGCATGGCTATGGGGCTTTAGGAGTTAATGCCCATGATTTGTGTCACTCCAAGAAGACCAATTATTTTGTGGAATAAGAGATGGGCTGATTAGGCCTAAGTTAAGCCTCAAAGCCTTTGGGCCTGGTCCAGTACCTGGACCTGGTCGAATCATTTTTCGGGACCAAATGAGACCTATTTGGGGCCAGTCCAAAGGTGGTTCTTCCTCTCATATGCATAACTGAATCACCCGGACCAAACCCCATTGTGCATGGGGAGGGGCCTGGCTAGGGGACTTTAGGAGTTAATGCCCATGATTTGTGTCACTCCAAGAAATTTTGTGGAATAAGAGGTGGGCTGATTGGGCCTAAGTTAAGCCTCAAAGGCTTTGGGCATGGTGGAATCATTTTTCCGGACCAAATGAGACCTATTTTGGACCAGTCCAAAGGTGGTTATTCCTCTCATATGCCTAAAATTACAAGCCAGATATGGGTCAAACGTTGTTGATAACCTCCAGCTAGGGCTGTTCGAACAACCAAATCATCCAACCAAACCATCTGACCCATCTGATCTGATTGGAAAAAGAGACAGTTGCAACCAACTTTCGGTCGGCTGCGGTTTACAAATTTACAAAATTTCAATCTCACAGTTGATCAATGGTTTTAAAACTAAACAACGGGCGGAAACCGAACTGACCGAAACACTGCTATACATGTGTTTTCATTGGACTGGTTTAACAAATTGCATCCTTGTCACCTTGTCTCTGCATCCCAGATTTGTTATTTATGTGGCATTGATTGAGTAGTTGGAAATTTAAATTTATCTTTTGACATTTCAATTGTCTAAATGCTGAATTCCAAGTTCCAACGTAATTTAGATCTCACTTATCTAATCAAATGTTGTTTAGATCTCTCAAATTCCAATCTCTTCTCTCTAGTAAATGAAAACTTATCTAATAAATTATCTGTGAATTGATTACATGTGCAAGCAATACTCAGCTATTGTTTGGTGGCTTAAGAGCTTTAAACTTTGGCCCTCTCTTGGTTTAGTGTGGCTTGGGCGTTCCTGGCAACTCCAATGACTTAGTTGTTGAAGAGGGAAAAGGGTGGGGAAGAGAAATAATTGGATTATTATCCAGCTTGACTTGATGTGGCTTATTTAGTTAGCAGGATAGGAAACATAAGACAATTTGATAGCACCGAATATTCCGCATCCTTGTCGGTTATATTGATGTACCTTATTTCTAGTATTTTGTATATTTGGGACTTGGGAGGAGTGTAATCTTTCTATTGGCCAATATTACATGGATTCTTAAAAATATATCAAATATCCATTTTGGACACTTCACACTTGGATGAGGGTTTGGGATATGTGTCTCACACTTGTAATTGAACACTTCTTGTGAGAAACTAAATTGGAGTTTATATAAATTTACATAAATTTTCATAACCGTTGTGAGGGTGAAGTGCCTCTTTCCTTCTCCTATCTCTTCATCTTTGCGTATTACTGTTCACCTCCCTCAAAAGTGCCCTTCTCAGCTGCTAAACCCTAGCTGATCAAGTACAAAACATCCCCAACCTATTCCCCTACCTATCAGCCACTAATTTAACCTTAAAATCCATAAATCAGTGTTATCCAGTCCCTTTAATTGCGCTATTTCAGAAATGAAGCAATCTGCAAGTTATAGAAATCAATTCAATTCCACTCTCTTCCTTTTCACAAACACAAATCTTTCTTCTACCTCTTACAACACTAACCCTAGAAGCTTTTCAAGACCAAAACCCAGACACCCACACCCACGACTGACACCCATATCCAAAAAAATGTACACCATAGGTCTAGACCAATTATAGAATTTGTAGAGCCTTTGGATATGCAAGGGCGTCTAAAGTGCCTTTTGGCAGTGGCATCTTTTCATACACAGGAAGCGTTCCCTCGGGGGCCTCGGTTTACAAAATTGCTTACTTATCAAAAAAAGAAAATTTAAGATAAATAATTGAAGGGTGTAAGAACAATCCCAAAATTTTGCGTCTTTAATCTCAAATTACTACATTTTGTTGCAACTTTTGGAACCCTTGAATCCCCATAATTTGTCACAAGCTCACATACCATTTTCATTTCTTTATAGTTAATTATGAAGCAAAAGAAAGTTTCAATTAGAACTCAATAAATCACCTAATCGAGTCTCTATGCACTTGGTAGGGGAATCATAGGAAATGAACCTGTAAAAAACAGGGCAATCTCAAGTGTGAACTAGCCATTTACTGACATAATAGTTTACATACCTATACTGAACCACAAAAGTCATAGATCAATAATGTGCATAAAGAGAAGAAACACAATCCAAAAAAGAAAACAAATGTTAAAGTATTAGGTTCCCAAACCAGTCTCTACTGCTAAAATCTAAGTCTCCAGCGTTCAAGTTAAAGCCAGCTTCCACAAGCCTCAGAGCAATATCTTTCTCCACTTGTTTTCTCCGCACCTATAAGGAGAACCAAATGATTACTTTATGTAATAATGTGCTGATATGCATTACTGCACATGGGAGTACAATTTTGTTACTTTAACAACATATAATCATAAACTTATATCTCCATGAGGAAGCTCAGATATCCCACTAGAGAAACTGAAATCTTTACAAGCAGATACTAATGGAAGAGTGGCTGGAGGAGCTGGGACCTCCATCTCGTTATTTAGTGTTTGGATATCGGATTTGGGAAGGGATTGCAAAGAGAGAAGAAAAAAAAAAAGCTTCTACTTTATTAATCTTTTCCTATGTTTCCATTTCATTTTATTTTCCTACTATAAACTCACCCACAAATCCAAAATCCAAACACAATCTTGGAGAACAAGATGCTAGTTATGAAATCAAGAATCGTGAATTGAAATCCTATTGGTTGCAAAAATCGAGAATCATAACATTCAGCACAACTATAAAAAAATCAACTTAAACAATTCATAAATACAAGAAAAAAATAAATATAATTATTTTGAGGCCATATTATACTATAGAATGTTACAAGGGAGTGATGATGTGTTCTAATTGTGAAGGCATTTGGCTCCGCCACGAGATGTGGGTCCAATCCAAATCCCACCCACCATGGTCTTTTATTTTCTCGTTCAAAAAATAGACCTAGAAAGCTCAAGCTGTTTAAGAGAGTAGTTGAGAACCTTTTTGATTAAACATAAGACAATATAAATGGAATCTTACAGACTTGTTATTCAAGAAAATAAAATAGTGGAAACATTGAGTCCAACTAGTCCGACCAATATATATTAAACTATGTTTATTATAAGAGAATAGCAATAGATATTTCAATTTTGGCCTTAAACATACTTATAGGATATAGTTTGGCATGGTTTAACATAGAGAAAAGGTTCAAAGTGTGTATAACTAGATCCTATTTAATTCTTCAATCACCAAATTAACGACACATTACGCAGGGAAGCTAGCTATTTTCACATACAAGGTGTATTCTGAAAATAAATATAAAAAATAAAAATTAATTCTGAAAGCAAGAAGCATCAAAACAAAAGAAGATGGGACATGTATTAATACACACATCAAGTTGCTGCAGCTCCAGGTATTCCTCAATACTATTACCAGCCCTCTCAAAAACTTCAATCAATAGCATAGCCAACCTCATAACCTTCCTCTTCTTGTGAAACTGAGAAAATTTCCCATGTTTAACTTCTCCCATAAAGCTGATCTCCTCGTTAATTAGAGAGACAAATTGATTTTTAAGGCATTCATGGATTGTCGTACTTCCATTTAAACCAGCACCATCTTTTCCATGAAAAGTGATGGGAACCAAGACGTCTTCTCGAGCCACAATCAGCAACATAGCCAACTCAATGAGCTTTCCTTCCATGGCATAATGGTAAGCTAACTCTTCAATGTCCTTGGAGAACCATGCAAGCAACTTGGAATAGCCAACTCCATACTCTGTAGAAAGTAATTGAAGAAGAAAATTATATTAGCTCGTTCATTAAGTTCAAATTCAAAACCAAACATATGTAGCATGAGGTCTAACAAGTAATAATTCTTTTGCAAAAAGACATACTCTGTCCGGATCACAAAGTGTTACTATTAAGTTAAAAGCCGATTGTTCTGGAGACGAAGAGTGCAGATATAGAGAAGTTCTGCACAATCAATACAGTAAATCAAAAAAACAGTGCCAAAATCAGAAAGAATAAGCACTATGTAAATATTTAGCCACTTTATTTTAATATTTTGTTCTGTACCCCATTATAGCAAGTGCTAGTTCAAGCGGGAGCAACCCCTTGTACGCTTTGTAAACATTATAATCCCAAGTGATATCTGTACGAGCTCCATACTGAAGAAATAATTTAACTAATTCATAAGTTGCAAAAAAAATGGCACGATGCAACAGGTTGTAACCATCAAGTACAGTTTTTGGATCTATGCCCAACCTCCCTTCAAGCAATGCAGTGGCACATTTCACAGAACTATCCATACATATATTATTTAGAAAAGTGTTTATGTCATATACAGCTGTGCCATCTGTAAAAGGTGGGCTTGTCATGAATGAGATAAGACTCTCATCATCGTCCAAAGCAACCATACTTTCCAACTGGTCATCCCATTCATAAAAACGAGCATCATCATCCCCTTCCTGTTAATGTTTAACAAGATATCACTAGCATTAGTTCCAACAAAATGTAAGTAATATATATATGGATTAGGTTTCTCTCATCTTCACATCTCATCTTCACATCTCAGCATGAGAGAACTTGAGGGGTTAACAGAGCCCACCACAAGTCCCATTCCGATGATCCAAAGTTGTTGAATAGAATATTCATGAAAAAAAGCAAGATGATCGGATATCAGTAGCTATACTTTTGAATCAAATTTGTATTATAAAAAATGGATGGTTATTATTAAATTTATATTTGTCATCCATTTTTGCAAAACAAATATGATTAAAAGCTACCGATATCTAAACATCTTGATTTTTTAGATGAATATTCTGCTCAACGAGTTCAAATAAGTGAACTGTTCGGATTACCAAAACCAGTTCTAGAATGGGCTTACTAGGACCAAACGCTCACTCAAATTGAGATGACAGCCAAGCCCTATATATATAACAATAATAATAAACTACTTTTCCTTCCAGAAGGCTCCATTCCATGTGATTAGGTGTCTTGAAGCTACCAAGCAAAAGTAAAGAAATAGTAAAATCTCAAAATTTAACATTTAAATTATGAGTTAGATATACTAGTTTGATTACTGGTTACAATCTTTTTCCTTACAACGCATTAGCTTAATTCGCGTTCTGTTTGTTTCGGATGGAAGATAAATGCCCCAAAAAAGGTAAATTTATTTTTCTCCAGCTAAAATTGTGTTTATCATGAAAATGTTCAGCAGTAAATTAATATAAATAATTTTTGACAGATTTCTCAACCTATGCAGAAGATTTGGGGAAGAGTAAACCCTAAGTTCTCTCAACCTATGCAGAAGATTTGGGGAAGAGTAAACCCTAAGTTCATTCTTTTTCGATTAAACCAAAAAAAAACATTTTAATTACAGAAATACAAAAATAAACACATAATCCATACACATAACATGTAGATATAGGAAGAAGGATCGAGCATACCGTCATATTTCTCAGCTTGCTTGAAGAGGCGGAGGAGATCGGTGAGATGAGAGAGGAGGTGGTCGAATATCGTTATCGGTGGAGGGAGATCACCATTGCAAAGAGAAGAGAGGAGAGGAGAGACAGAGGAGGGTTCTCTGAGACACACAGGGGAGCTTCTATCTATACACATCCCCTTACCCCTCTTTGCACACACCTTATAAAAATTATTTTTATTATAAATTTTTTTTGAGATGAAATTACTATTATAGGCATCAAATAAACACATTCAAAAGTTGAATATCGAAAAAATGATAAAAATTCAGAAGTCTACTTTCGAACCAATTGTTTATTTTCGAAAAGCTACTTCCGAACTAATTACTTATTTTTAAAAATCTACTTCCGAACCAATTATTTATTGAAAAAAATATGTAAAAAAGAAAATGGGTGTGTGTAAATAGAAGCTCCCGACACACACAGAGAGTGGGTATACTATACTATGGATTTTTTCATAAATACCCTTGCAACAAAAAACGAGAAGTTATAAGGAAAAGGGTAAAATCAACTCTTCAACCATTCAGAAAAACTGTTCATCTTTGGCCGAAGATATACTAGTTACAAGAGTTTTTTTTTTTTAAATATTCTAAACAAAAAATAATAATAATAAAATAATTTAGAGAATTGATCCACTTTTTAAATTATTTGAGAAATTAACTTATTTTTCGAAATCACATTTTAAAAATATAATTTTAAATTAAAATCACATTTTCAATATGTAATTTCACTTTGAAATCGCATCTTAAAAATGCAATTTTATAATGACATGGACTTCACTAAGATAAATTGCATTTCAACATGTGATTTCAAGTTGAAATTGCAGGTTGAAAATGTAACTTTTAATTTAAAATTATATTTTCAAAATATGATTTCAAAAAAAAGGTTAATTTTTCAAATAATTAAAAAAATGAGTGAATTCTCTAAATTATTTTTTTTAGAATATTAAAAAAAAATCCTAGCTACAAAGGCCCGTGCTATTACTGTATATTTAAGTTTTATATTTTAGTAATTTTAAAAAATGAGAATATTATTTTATAAAATTAAATAGAATAAATTATTAGATATATCATAGAATTATATAAATTGTATTATAAATAATAATAATTAGAAAAAATATAATAAGTCTTATCGTTTTAACATAATTGTATTCTTTTCTTTTTCAGTAAGACTTGTGAAAACATAAAGATAAACAAAATAAAGTATATATTTTAGTATAAAAGAGATAAGATAATTCCCATCTAAAAAAAAAAAAAAACTGAACTAATAAAGAAACATAAGAGAATACATATATATACAAATGACCCATTTTATTAATGAATAAATCATACTCACATAATAAATGATCAATTTTATTAATAAATAAATCTTAAGTCAATTAACAATTTTTAATGATATGAAAAATGTCTTTCAATTAACCATTTTGTTAATAAATAAAATATTAAGTCAATTAATAGTTTTACATGATATGAGAAATATTTTTCAATGAACAATTTTGATAATTTATTATTGCGTAGAAGAGTAGTTTTTTTATTTTTTTTCTTCTGATTATTAGGTTAAATTAAAATTTATAACAAACGATAGTTGTAATTTGTATTATTATAGGACTAATTCATATTTTAAACAAACATTATGGGTGTATTTGTAATTTGTTAAAAAATAAAATATTTATGTTTTGCAATTGACCAAAATGTTTGCATATTTATGAAAAAACCTTCATTCAAATTGCTATACCATTAGTAAATTATACAAAATAAAAGGGCAAAATAGGAAATTCTCAAACAAACTAAGGGCAAAATAGGGGAAATTCTACTTCCACACATCTAATTAGCTCAAGCCACACACTTAATGAAATATGAATTTAATGACAATTATATCATTAATAAAATGACTATAATAGACATCCAGCAACACCTATAATATTATATGGAAAAATTCTCTGTACACTTTTTTTAAGAACAAGAAAATCTCAATGTACACCTTTTGAGTTAAAAAAAATTAAACCCTAGCTTTTCTATTGTTGTCACTTTGCTTATTGCATACTCTATACTCCTCTATTACTTGCAAAGCAATACTCTCAAAACATCTATCATATTGCTTTAATATCTAGGTTTATACTCTATTATTCATATCGTTTTCTTATTAGTTTCACGATTTTTACTTGATTTTGATATGGAAGAATTGCAAACCAATGGAAGTTCAAACTCAAGCAAAAAATATGTCTGGTGATAGCAAAATCAGTGATGAAAATGTTAGTTTTCTCGTTTAGTAATTTTTTTTTTTTTTTTTTTTTTGTGTGTGTGCAGTTTTCAGTTGGACCACTAGTGTTGATTTTCTTCATTAAATAAAAGGGAAAAAAATTATTCGGAACGTTAGTGCCGAAACAACACACAATTTTCGAAACTAAACTATCTAAAACATGGCATCATTTCGGAACTACAGAACCGAAGAAATTCATCAACTTTGGAAACTAATAATCGAGATTTTATTTTTTTTTTCGGAAGTAATTTGTCGAAATAATACAATTTATTCGAAAGTTATGTTTCGAATTCACTCTATTGTTTCGGAAACCCAGTGCCGAAAGCCTCAAACCATCACTCACAAGATCAAAATCGAAGGTTTTATACCAATGGAGTGCATATAGATCCGAAAATGATAAATGCAATAACAAAATGATAAATGTAATAAGAAAATGGAAATATTTCTTACCTTTAACACTATTTTGGAGGATTTACAATGATCTTCAATGGAGGTTCAATGGAAGTCTTCTATGCAAGTCTTTAATGGAGAAAGTTTCATTTCAAACCAAAGTCTTCAAGGGCGTGGGTGGGTCAATGTGAAAGTAAGATCAATCAAAAGTGTGTGGAAAGAGGATTAGTGGTGTGTACAATGGTTATGAGTGAAGGGTATAGTTGTACTTTTAAGTGTGTAGATTGAGAAAATAAATTGATAATCAAATTAATACGTGTGTGTATTGAGAAAAGATGTGCCCTAAGCTAATTAGGTGTGTAAAAATAGAATTTCCCCAAAATATGCGACAAACCTTCTCAACCAAAGCAACCAAAATGTCTTACATAATTTCTAAAATGCCACTACTCAAATTGTTTCACCAACCAACTAAAGGGCAAAATAGCAATTTTAAAATAAGCTAAGGGCAAAATAGGAAAAGAAATGATAAGCCATAGGAAAAAAAGCTTCTTATATATACATATATATATATATAGAGAGAGAGAGAGAGGAGGAGGAGGATACAATTACATATAATTTAATAAGTGTCTATTTTTTATATGGGATTCATCACTCTTGTCACATCATTATGGATGTATTTATAGGTGCAAATATAGGTCTTAGCATTGTTGGTTTGGGTTTTTTATATAAAGGATTGAGATTGTATGGAATAAGTTGTTATATGGTAAGGGTGTGTTTGTTTGGAGGGATTATAGGGGGATTGGACTCTATGTTTATTAGATCATAGAGTCTATTGTTTGGTTACAAATTAATAGGTCGGATTAAGAGTCCGGTTGGACTATCAATCCAACATATGTTAGACTATTGTATCCTAGAGGGTATGGTATAGAATTGGTGGGATAACTATCTCATGGGATTAAATGGTAAAATGATATATTTATTTGATTTAATTATGTATTTAAATGGTAAATTTTTATTGATGTTTTATTTAATTATTATTATTTTTATTGATATTTTATTTATTTAATTTTAAAAAATAATTTTTATTTTATTTTTAAAAATAAAAAAAAATAAAATTTTATTTAATCTAGTCAAAAAGATTTAAAATATTAAAGATGCTTTTAATATTGCTATTACTTAATAAATAATTAAAATAATAAAATTTGAGTATTTATCTTTCTTTATAATATTTCAATCAAACATTGGATTCAATAGGATAGTCATTTTTAGACATATAAGCCCATGAGAAAGCAAACATTGGATACACATTCTTTCTAACCAAATAATCAAGGGACTATGGGAGTGGGCTCCTGTGAGGCCCGTTGAAGGCAAGTCCCGAGTATCTTTCGATAATCCAAAACATTCATATTGTAAGGTTCATCAAGTAGATCATCCATGCAAAAAATCAAGTAAATTGGACATTTATAGCCCTATAATAAGAGCACATTTGTTTTTTAAAAAATAAACGGTTAACAAAATTTTAATAATTTTTTAGAAATAATTAGGACTTGATCGTGGGCTTACCGATATTTGATTAATTTAATTTTTTACATGAATGATATACCTGACAAACCCTATAATGTGAACAGTTCAGATTATCAAAATAAGTTAGAAAAGAACCTTTAAAGGCTCTCACAGTAGGGTTGTTGTGTCCTAAGATACAGCAGCAACCCTTATTCTAAGGACTATGTATCTCAAAATTAATATGCTGATGGATTACAATCCATCCCTATCCATTTTGTCCAAACAAACATGACCTAATGGTATATAAAATTAAAGGGAAAATTACACTAACCTCCCATGAGGTTACTAAAATAGCAGTAACCTCCCTTCTACTTTGCTATTTTCTTCCAAATTCACCCCTCTATAAACTTTCTGTTAACTTACATTAACACAAAAGGTTGATACATCTATTAATTTTTTGAAAATATCAAATTTGCCCTTGTTTAATTAAAATAATAATTTATAAATACTAATACTCTTCTTATATAAATATATTTTGTTATAAATACTAAGGTTTTGTTTAGTTTCATTGAATCAACTTCTTGATATATATTTTTTTAAAAAATAAAACTAGTTTGACAAAAATAAATAACAAAAAATATATATTTAAAATTTTAAAATTATTTTTTAACCAAAAATCTTATAAAAATAATGAGTATTTTTGGTTTTTTCACAAAATTAATTTAATTTTTAAAAAAAAAAGGATTATGAAATTCAAACTAAACTTGCCTCCATGCTTTCCTCTTTCCTTTATTTATTTATTTTACTTATTTTTTTCTATTAAAGCGTTTCCAATACTTACTCTTTTCTTTTATCAAATTTAAATTTGATGAAAAAAATTCAATTTTGGTACTCCAAGCATAACATCAAACCAATATCAAATTGAGGATGTCTTAAACTTTTCATCAAATTAAGGATGCTTGGAGCGTTTCATCAAATTTGTAGGTGACCGTTGGGCCGGACATCCGCCTGGATCCTCCCGGACAGCCTCTTCCTTATTGTGGTCAATTTACACCAAACTGGTCAATTGTTTGGACATCCGTCTGGTCGTTCTCCCAGTCAATAGGTGCTTTAATGAAAAGTCAAAGTTTTTCGTTGAAACACGCAATATCAAATGAAATTTTTTGTTGACCTTAGTGGTCTTATTGGTTTTGGTACATTGTTATATTGTTACTCTATTAGATGTACCACGTATAATGATTTGAATGATTATTGTTATCGTAGTGAAATGATATGATTATTAATCGAATTGTTTTGATCATTGAAATGGATCGTTTTGTGAAAAGAAAGTTATGTTTTGAATCTTACTGGATTTCATTCAACTAAACCCTTTATGTTGATATTACTCACTAGGCTCTAACTCACCATTCTCTTATATATATATATATAGGTGAGCAAGTGGAACGTCGAGTTTAAGGCAACCACAGAGTCTACCCTTGTGAAGCCATTTTTGAGGTGCCTCCATGATGGGGCGTGCTTGGACTCAAGTAGAACCAAGCTTGGTCAAACCCTTCTTTTTGTTTTGTTTGCTTTTGTTGTTTTAGAACTTGATATGGATGAATGTTGTACAAGGAGTCTATCTTTGATGTAATGTATATGAACATGTACAAAGTTTAAAGTTTTAAATGTTTATGATCTTGGCATGTATGCAGTGGACTATCTTTTATATTTGATATTGCTTCCGCCATGCCTCGTTAATTATATTATGATTGAATTTGTCATTGAGGCCGTAGGTAATTCGAGATTACTGGCCAGTCATGACTCCGAACCTCTGGGTATGGGTTTAGGTTGTGACAGATATGGTAAGAATGGTGAACCCATATAAAAATCGAACACTTGTCAAATTACATCATTGTGAATTAAATTATGAAAAACTTATAAGGGTGTCAAATATTTTCCAACCCAAACCCTACCACTCTTATTTCTATTGAATCTAATGGTTGGTTGAAATATTATGAAAAATAATAAATACTCAAAAGACTATTTTACCATTTTCAATTATTTACTAACTAATAGTAATATTAAACCCGTCTTTAATATTTTAAATCTTTTTGACTAGATTAAATAAAATTTTATTTTATTTTATTTTTTTAAAAAATAAATAATTTATTTATTTTAATTAAATAAATAAAATTTCAATAAAAATAATAAAAATTAAATAACGAAATTAAATAAAATATCAATAAAAATTTACCATTTAAATATAATACATAATTAAATCAAATAAATATATCATTTTACCATTTAATCCCATGGGATAGTTATCTCACCAATTTGTACCATACCCTCTATAAGATACAATATTCTAACATATGTTGGATTGATAGTCCAACCGAACTCCTAATCCGACCTACTAATTTGTTACCAAACAATAGACTCTACGATCCAATCCAAACAGACACACCCTTACCATATAACAACTTATTCCATACAATCTCAATCCTTTATATATAAAACCCAAACCAACAATGCAAGAGACCTATATTTTGCACTTATAAATACATCCATAATGATGTGATAAGAGTGGTGAATCTCATATAAAAAATAGACACTTATCAAATTATACCATTAGGATAATTGTGAAAAATTTATGAGATTCTCAAAAATTTTCCAACTCAAACCCTACCATTCTTATTTCTATGAAACTATTTTTTTGTAATTGGATCAAAGTACCTTGTAAACAAAAAGCAGCCCTCGGGCGGTGTAATTGTATTATCCTCCTCCTCCTCCTCTCCCTCATCTCTCTCTCTCTCTCTCTCTCTCTATATATATATATATATGTATATCTTTAAGCAAGCTGAGAAATATGACAATATGCTCGATCCTTCTTCCTATATCTACATGTTATGCGTATGGATTATGTGTTTATTTTTGTATTTCTATAATTAAAATGTTTTTTTTTTTTTGGTTTAATCGAAAAAGAATGAAATTAGGTTTACTCTTCTCCAAATCTTCTACATAGGTTGAGAAATCTTTCAAAACTTATTTATATTAATTTACTACTGAACATTTTCATGACAAACACAACTTTAGCTGGAGAAAGATAAATTTTAGGTCAAAATATCCCCATAAGCTACACAAAAGTGACATTCCCCCCCCCCTCCCACCCACCCACCCACCCAAGAGACACCTTTTTTGGGGCATTTATCTTCCATCCGAAACAAACAGAACACGAATTAAGCTAATGCGTTGTAAGGAAAAAGATTGTACCAGTAATGAAATCAGTATATCTAACCCATAATTTAAATGTTAAATTTTGAGATTTTACTATTTCTTTACTTTTGCTTGCTAGCTTCAAGACACCTAATCACATGGAATGGAGCCTTTTGGAAGGAAAAGTAATTTATTATTATTGTTATATATATAAGGTTTGGTTGTCATCTAAATTTGAGAGAGCGTTTGATCTTAGTAAACCCATTCGATAGGCGCATTCCCCCACATTAGTCAAACTAACCACCTATATATGGTGAAAGGATAGTGGAATATATTACTCAGTTATTCCTACAAAATTATTATTCTTATATGCAACAATAAAATGCAATTTCCAAAGAGGGTTTACCTTGTCAATCGGAATGCAGAAAGTAACAATATAGGGGACAAATTGCTATAGGAAAAAAAGGTGTTGACTCTCCCAAGTCGTGGTTATGCTGAAAAATGACATCATGCTCATTTATCAACAAAGACTTGTTGTGTATAAAACCATGCTGCACATAGTACTGGATGGGTATTGATACATAGGAAAATTATGACAATTTCATCAAACTCACCTTGCTAGTGCTCTATACCACAACCTGCAATTGCTTTTGGGGTGCCGATCGATTACTATGCGTGGACTAGATGATGGTGACATATTATAAATAGGATAAGAGGAGTTCTTTAGGACTGTGCAAACCTTAGCAGGCCCTAGTAATACTTCTTGTTTCTACCTTTCATATGAGGAGAAAAGGCTAATCACGCATAGTCTTAAGGGAAAAAAAAATCTTGGATCTTCATAATGAAAAAAATCTCCTCTTTTAGTTACATTTAGAGGACCACACACTTCCTTATTTTGGAAACAATGCATGGCTGGCCTTTGCATTTATTCCATAATTAAAATCCTTACCTCGTGAACATGGCCAAGCTACTTCAAACCTCACCTTTGATACTAACAAGCAAGCATCAAACCAGAGTCTTGAAACGGGGGCAACTTGTGGACACTTAAATTTTACGTGTCTTGATTACCGTCTGATTAATCATGACAAATAATTTTTTCTTAATTAATCAAAATTAAGATGGTCAACATTTTAAAATGGATGTAGGTCCTACTAAAATTATGGATCTTAATCCATTTTTAAATTATAGGTCATACCAAAAGAAAAGTGAACTCATTTTGACAACTGGGTTAACTCAAAGGTATAGGCCCATGAAGACATTTTGTCAAAATCTAATGAAATAATTCAAATTCAAATTTCAATGCAAATTATTTCCATAAAGTAAGATAAATTTCTACTTTTCTTGGAAATTAAAATCAATTTTGAAACTTCCAAAATTAACTCTTTCCTCCTAAGCCTATAAATAGAGGCTCTTACCATTGAAAGAGAGGACACATTTTTTGGCTAAAGGTTTTGCAAGCTCTTAAGCAATCTCGAGACTCTGCCAAATTCTCTTCTTAAAATTCTTTTTAAAGCTCGTCAAACCTAAAAGGGAGGATTATCAAGCACTCCAAATTTGTGTCAATCCTTTCAAGTTACAAATACAAATTTGATCTCTTCTCTCAAAAAGATCATTTCAAACTTGTTCAAGCCATTCAAGCCCGAGATCAAGCCTCTTTTCTCTAAGTTTCTCTATTCGAAGAGTTGAAGAAATCCATTAACTTGTCTGATTCAACAGCAAGCTTCTATAGCCGTTGGATTGCAACACATTTTGGAGATTGAACCAGAGGATCTGCTCTTTTGTAATAGAGCAAACCACAGAGGATTGTACCCATTTTTATTTAAATTAATAAAATTAATTATTTGTGCATTTATTTCTTGTCTTAATTACAAACATGAAATTTGTGTTTACATATACTAATCCAATTTCAATCATAACTTTTAATTATGTACAGTTCAAAATAGATTAAAAGCATGAGGACATAAATTTTAGAACAAAGGATAGTATGCCTTAATCAAATATCATATGACTTTTTAATTTACTCGTGATTCCAATCCCAAGCTAGCTTGAAGATCTATATTGTCGATTGTTGATGGATTTAAAACTTTGAAGCATCGATGTTCTAAGAAGCCTGTTGTTAAGCTCATATTCCTAGTTGGCATAAGTGAAATTTGTTGATATAACATAAATAAAGATGACATGAAAAGGCATAGGGTGCATCAATTTCCTTCTATCATTGTTACATCGGACATATCATTTGTGTGTGCTAAAATTTGACTACACAATCAAACTCTGAATCTTTACTAAGATTCTTGGAATAAAGTTGAAGAGCAGGGGCACAAGATGTGAACACCACCTGAAAACAAGAATGTAATAACTATGGCACTCCGACGATCAAGTTAATAGTCTTTATCTCTCAAAGATAGTCAAACTAAATCACATTCAAGCAATTACTCACCAGTTAAAAACATACCTTTGACTGATGGACGTGCCTCTATTTATATACTAGTTAGTGCCCCTCCTCATCCTAGAAGTCATACTTCACTAGGATTCCTATTCCCTTAAAGAATAATGCTTATCTTGGACTTATCTTTCCTAATCAAGTTGAAGTGGATCTCCTGTAAGAGTCCTAACTCTCCCAACTTAGGAATCAGTTTTCTAATAGGACTTAACTTCCACTCCAAATATCTTGGATGAGGTAAGAAACATTATCCATACCTCAGCCTATCACTGCCAAACACATGGCACCTTAGCCCTACACTTAGCCACATGGAATACACAAAAAATATGTCCCTTAGCTTCTATTACTTCGAAGACCCCAAAAGTGATGAGAGTTATTGCTTATTGAATGACCACAACATCGGCCACATCTTTTAGATCCTTTCATTATTCAGTGGTGCAAAGTGAAGGGTAAAAAGGTAAAAACATAACTTCTGTTAACATTGTTGAGCCAATAACATGGGAGCTTCTATATACACACACCTAATCCCCTCTTTGCACATCCTTCTCAAAACACACCAAAAAAATTAATTCCTAATTAATTTCCTCACTACACACACGGTGAGTTCCAAATGTACCCTCACACACACACACCCGACCCCAAATACACACACCTATTGAATCTGAAGCACATCTTCAACCTTGAAGCATTCCATCACCGCTGAAGCACCTATTGAAGCATTGAAGCACATCTGCAAACACATTGAAGCATTACATCTCCTTACCGTGTGCAACCCAGGTGTGCAAATATATTGAAGCATTTCATCCACGAAGCTGCATCCATTGAAGCATTCCATCAGATTTTCAATCCTCATTAGGTGAGTTTACTTTTGAATCATCATTCCTATTCAATCCTCATTTTCATCTGTAATGTAGAGTTTTTCAGTTGGAATGTAGAGTTTGTGATTTGGAATCGTCGTTCGGAACTGGTTATCCGAAACATAACAATGTATTCGGACGTAGGAATCCGAAAAAATTCAATATTTTCATCAGTAGGTTTCCGAAAGTTTTACATTCATTCGATAGTCAACTTCCGAAAAAATTGAATTTGGACAACAGTCAACCTCCGAAATTATGTTTTTATTTCGGACAACAACTTCCGAACAGAATAGGTATTTTCGGTTGTGAACTTCCGAACAAGTTTTTTTTTTTTTTCCCCTGCTTAATTAAAACACTTAATTATAACACTTATTATTTACACACACTCTCATTAATTTTACGCACACTCTCTCATTATAATTTAAAACACTTATTATTTACACATGCACTCATTACACACACTCTCATTAATTTTACACACACTCTCTCATTATAATTTAAAACACTTATTATTTACACACACACTCATTACACACACTCTCATTAATTTTACACACACACTCATTACACACACACTTATAATTTAAAACACTCTCATTAATTTTACACACACTCTCTTTATTTACACACACTCTGTTTATTTACACACACACTTAGTATTTTTTGCAGATAATATGGATTCTGAATATCAACAACGTGTCCCACCTACTGCTTCAAATAGACGACGTCGTGAATTGGATGTCGACCATGAACGGGGACGAGGGCGTGGGCGAGGACGAGGTCAAGGTCGTGGTCGAGGTCGTGATCCAGTTTCGGTAGAATATGATATTCCCAGTGCCAGTCAAAGTGGGGGTCGAAGCCAAAGACGAGTTGAAGGTTATGATATGCCTGGCATTGCTGTGGAGGATACCTCTTTACCTGATTCTCCTCTTGTCCAGGAAGAGTACCTTACTCATGCTTTTCCAGGTGGACCGACTGATCCGTCAATACTGCGGAGTTTCAATAGTCATGTGGCTGCAGCTATTTGGCACGGGAGGTAAACATTCATCAGTAAAACTGAAATTCATTTGTATATGAGTTTTTTTTTTTTTTGTGTGTGTGTTGTATGGTAGTTTGTAATGAGATATCATTTGTGTTGTAGGAACGAGGGCCCCTAAAGTGTCATAATCACTCTTCCAAGATCCTTGCATGGCCATGGTGGTTAGTAGAGAACAACACCAGATTCAAAGCCATTATTGAGCAGTCTGGACTGTCATAGTTAGCTCGTTGCACTTATCGGTTCGTGTAGACACCCCATTTTTGGCCGTCCTCAAGACTTGGACGTCACCATTGGAACACTTGGTGATTATCCATGTGGTGTTTGTTTTGAGTTCCCGGAGGTCCCGGCTGCGCGTCGTGCCTCAGGACCTCTCAACCGGTTTATTCTGTGCTTGGTTTTGTACCAAGACTTGTGTGTTTTTACCTCTGAGGGTAGGGAGAGGCTTGTTAGCCATCCCTGAAGCCCACCGGCTGCCCCACACCTCCACCGGCCCCTCCTAGTGGCCACCGGCACTTATATCTCAAAACCTTTGGCCGGTCGGCATTGTATGATGCCGACCGGCACTCTTTTGTGCCGGTGACTGTTTTGGCTGGTCGGTGTGACCCCTTTGCACCCCTAGGGATGGTGCATGCCAGCTGTGACAGCTGGAATGCACTATCACCACTCCCCATACCCGGGTTTGCATCCTTTGGTCCCTTTGACCCCCTCTCTCCTCTAGGAGCTTGAACCCTTGGCCAAGCTTCTTGGAGAAGCTTGGCCAGCTGTCTTAGCTTCTCCAAGAAGCCTTGACTCACTTGAACTCCTTGAATCCCTTGAACCCCCCCTCTCTTGCTTAGCCACTAAGTATTCTTGCCTATATATACATCCATTCATCTCCCTTTACAAGGGTTAGCCACTTTAGACCTAAAAACCAGAGCTTATACATATATCTCTGATATACATCCATATATATCTATACTTCTATATCTATCATCCTTGTGTGTGTGTTTTAGGCCCAAAAAGTGTGGTTTTACCTTACTTTTGCACCATTACACACACCTACACCTTAATCCGAGATTAGGAGGCTTGGAGGTTTGTTTTGTGTGATCTTGGACTGGTTTTGATCACTAGAGGAGGGCTGCTCCACCTGTTCTTCAAAGGATCTTCAAGGGTGAGCTTGTTACTTTAGTTTCCCCATTCTTGCACTAGCTTTCTACCCCTCTTTCTTTGAGTTTTTGGATTTGTGTTTAACATAAAAAAGACTTGTTTTTCCTTGCTTAAGAACATTCATCAAGGTTGTTTTGTGGTTTGGGTAGAGTCTCACCCTCTAGGCCTTGTTTTGGCTATTTTGGAGCCTTTTCTTGAGACCTTGTTTACTTGGTGTGTTTGGTCTTCTCACACACTGAAAACTAGTGGGTTTTCAGTGGTGAGGAAGGTATTTTCAAGTATCATATAGGGGAGGGACACCCCTCTCCCCTTTGTCCTTTGCTTGCCCTTGTTTTGGGCCTAAAGAATAGCATGTATGCATGGTGAGTTTTGGCTTCATTTCAGAGCATATTTGTAGTTAATATGACATGTTATGCCTCTGTTTTAGGTTAGATTTATGGCCTTTAACTTGCCTCTCATACTTACTTTGAAATGCTCTCTTATGCTTAAAAGCATGCCATGCATCTAGGCCATGTTCTTTGCATGATTTAGCTTGGTTCCATGAGGATATTAGCATCATATTACCATGTATAAGGGCTGTGAGCCACTGATTTTGCCATGTATAGTGTGCTTGACATAGTTGCTTTGCATTTTAGGCTTGTAAGCCTTGTATGTTTTGGCCCCTAGCATGTTCAACATTGATCATCCTCATGATTTGGCATCATTTGTGACCTTGTTTCAGTCCATAAATCATGTGTGTATGTTTACATATGTGACCATTTTCATGCTCCAAGGGTGTGTCCCTTTTATGCCTAGGAATAGGCTTCATGCATGCTTGTTTGTTTAGTGCTTTTTGGGGTTGTCATCAAGGGGATTTGGGTGTCATTTTGCATGATAAAAGTCTGTTTTCGGTTGTTAGACACATGTCATGAATGGCCTTGATAATGGTGGTAAGTTACTCTCTTTGGTGCCTTAGGTTTAGGCTCATTACTTCGCATGATTTGTATAGCGTTTTGGTCACCATTTTGGGCATGTTTTGCCACTGTTTTGGGGTGGTTTGAGGGCTGCCCCATTGAGGTTAAGGCCACCATTGTATGTTCATTATATGCTTGATGCATGCTCGGTTCATCGAATGTTGTAGTAGGTTGGTCCCATTGCTTGATTGGCCCTTGTTTGCATGCCTATTGTGATAGTTGCATGACACTTGATATGCCTTGCATCTTAGTCCCATTGTTGCATCATTTGAGCCATGTTGCATACATGCATTCCATGGCTTGGCTTGGGGATTGTCAAGCCAAGCATAGAATTGAGAGGAGTTCACACTTCGAGTGGTGCAACTCGTCTCAATTCTTGGTCACCAAGACCTTTGACTAGCTCATGATAAGGCCTCGGATTTCATTTGTTTGTTTGCATGCATTACCATTAAAATGCAACCTTGGTTCCTTAGGCCATCATGCATCAAGATGCATAATTGATGACCCAAGAACCAAGAGTCATGCCTCCTTGAGTCCCCAAGCATGATAGGAGGCATTGGCCATGCTTACATATGCTCAAAATCCATGCCATGCATTGCTGGTTTGCTGCTGCTGTCAAACTGTCCTCTGCAGGAACTTTCTGCCGACCGGCAGAACAATGTGCCGACCGGCACACTTTTTGTGCCGATAAACCCTACAAGAAGCCGGTGGCCAATTTAAGCAGCCGGTGGTCACTTCCTCCGGCCGGTGGGATACTGCAGTTCATGCAGAAGGTATTCTGAGACTTTGGTAATTTTTGGAGAGGCAGGGCAGTAGAAACAGAAGCAGCAGTGGCATGGTGCGGGTTTTCCGGGCAAGTTGGATCGAGCATGCATCATTCGCGCATCCCGAGGCAGGGCTGAGGCCCCATTTCTTTTATTTATTTGATTTAATTTTAATAATTAGAATTTTGTAATAATTTATTCATTTATTCTTTTGGACTGTATTATTATTCGGTCTCTCCGAGTGAGGGCGTGCTTGTAATAAGTGTGTGTGAGTGGGTGTATGTCTTCCAATCCCCATTTCTTTCTTCCCTTTTATTTACCCGCTTACGATGGTAGATTAGGGCATGTTTGAAATTAGCATACCTTATGCAATGCATGCGTGCATTCATGCATTTGTTGACATACATCGGGCTCGGCACATCATACAAACTGCATCGTACTTCCAATTCCAAATTGAATACGTGCATCGAATGATTGCATTTCACATGCCATTTTTAGGGTTAGCCGAGCCTATCCTAATTACATGCTGTATGTGTCGCATTAGCCATTTAACATGAACTAGGTCATGCATGTTTGCTAACTAGTTTACTGTTTTGGCTCGGAGTACGATGTAAGTATTTACGCTTTAGCATACCACATGCGTGTGAATTTTGCCATGACAGTATGCTTACCATGCGGCTAGGTGCTTACATGAGATAAACTGCTTGAATGCCTGTGGGTGGAGGTTGGATTGTCTGAGTTGGGAAAACTCATTGAAATCCGTGTTTTAGCCTACTTGCGAGTAGCAAATTCCGAAACATTTTCAAAACAAACGGATATGCAATGTTTGTTTCCAAATTAGGGAATCTAGTCTATACTTGTTTGCTGCGCGCATAACATAGTAATTCTAGGTTAATAATTGGGTTAAGAACGCATAATGTTTTCAAAATCGGATATCACGGTTAGTAGAGGCCAGTCTTCGGACCGGGCGAAAGGGGGTGCTCATAGCTGACCTTCCCGATCGTACCCAAGCTCCCGAGCCAAGGCATTTGGTGATGACGGACACGTGGCCTTTGGCACCGAGTCAGGGTTTCCTAAATTCTCCCATAAAAAATATTTAGGTGGCGACTCTGTAATCTGGCAAAGCAGTCCATGTTTGGCACTACTTTTTCAAAAATCTGTTTTTTCTCAAAACGATTTGCCAGAGTTGGACTCTTTGGTTCAGATTTAGAACCGCAACAAAACAAAAACAGGGGAGTCCGAACTGTAGAGTGGAGCCCACGGGCGCGTCTACAGTTTCTGGCGACTCTGCTGGGGAGCTTTAGAGAGCTTGACTCGAACTCGTGATATCCTGTTTTGACTACACTTATGTGTTTCTTTGCATTGCATGTGCATTGGTGCGCCTAGGACACTGTGTTGGCCATCTGCTATTCCTGAGCGGTTTGCTGGAGGCTTGTCTTGTCAAGGCATGACATAAGGCTGACCGGTTGCGGGCTCTGCCAGTATGGGAACACAAACCCCGGTTTTACCGGGGCACCTCTTTGACCATTCGGCCTAGTGCATATCGAGATCCATAGTGACCATCCAAACTAGGACAGGTTGCTTACCCGATATAGGTTGTTTTGAAACCGCTGCGTGCGTAGTGAAACCCTAGCTCCTGACAAAATAGGACAGGGAAACTCTACCCCAACATAGGGGTGTATTGGCTCTCTTTTACATGTTATGTGCTTTTAGAGTGTATCTCTACAGGGAATGCGCATATCAGTTTGCGAGTTTTGATATCCGGCCTGCGGGCACCAGTATTAGTATTTTTGAGAATCAGTTATATCTGCGGGTATCAGATTCAGATTTGGGGCAGTGATTTCGGGGAACAGTGATCAGTAATAGAATACAGTCGTTCAGCTTTGCTCGTATCTGTTCCAGTGAAGTTGAGCTGAGATGCTGTCTGTTTTCTCTTTTGCTAGGTAGTCCTGGAACTATAGCTTCAGAAGGCTCCACTATCCCCCGGGTACATTGGATTTGTGCTGATAGACTTTGTCAGGTCAGAGACTCAGTTCAAGGGTAATCAGGGCCAGAGAAGGCTAGTCAGACATAGACCACCAGTACAACAGCTACTAGATCAGTGATCTTTAGGCAGTCGGATTGAGGCCTACTGCAGAACAGATATACCGGTTGCTAAGTTAGACCAAGACAATATGTTGAGTCTGGAAGAGATGGTGCGCCAACTCCAGGATAGTATGAAAGCCATGCAGCAAGACGCTGTCCATCAAGCAGAATTCGCCAAGCAACAAGCTGTGGTCATAGCCCAACAGGCAGAGACAATTGCTAGGCTAGAGCAGCAAACCGGAGCGTCTACTTCACAACAAGTTCCTCCACTACCAGGGGTTCAGACACCCGGGGAAACACCAGATGTCCAGGCAGATACGGACATTCCAACGGGGCCGGCTCCGCCCCGGTTCTACCCCAGCTATCTAAAACACCCATCAACCTGCCAGACTCCCCTTTTGAGTTCAAGACGAACCCCACGCGCGGCGTTGAAAGTGAGCAAGCTTGAGAAATTGTTTAAAAAGTCTCAGGGGGCCCACTCTATTCCTGATATAGAGGATGGTTATACCGACTCAATGGTGACATTACCAGATCAGTTCAAGATGCCACATATTGATCGATTCGATGGTTCTGGAGACCCAACGGTGCACCTCCACCTGTTTTCTGATATTCTGAGACCAATGGGTTTGACCACAGCCCAGAAATTGTCACATATTCGGCCGAACCCTGTCTGGGATAGCCGCAATCTGGTATACGAAATTGGAGAACTCTGTGAAACAGAACTGGGAAGAGATGGCTGAGGCCTTCAGTGATCAATACTCCTACAACACACAGATTGAGGTCACCACTCGTGATCTTGAAGTCACCCGCCAAGGGCCAAAGGAAGGTTTCTCAGAGTTCGTGACGAGATGGAGAGCAAAGGCCTCAATGATGACTACAAAACCTTCCGACAAAGATCAGATCAGGATGATTGTTCGGAATCTGCATGGCAAGTTGCTGCAAAAAATGGTCGTTCTACCTCTGTTTACCTTTCCAGCCCTTCATGAAATGGGGGTTCAAATCGAGGATGCCATCAAACAAGGGATCTTTGCAGAAGATAATGAGCCTTTGAAGAAGAATGTTGCTCGCACTCCCAATGCTACTACTGATGGTAGCACAGCTGCGAAATGCTCAGAAGTAGGCACTATCACCCCCTCCCTCAATGGCCAAAAACCAACCACTTCAACTCAGCCCCATGCCCGAAAATTCCATCCTCTTTACATGAGTCTCTCTCAAGCTTTGAAAAAGCTGCGAGAAGAAGGGCACCTAGAACTCCTAGAACCCCAACCCCTTCCAAACCCACTCCCAGCCAGACATAACCCTTCCAAGTACTGTATGTACCATCAGCAGCGCGGTCATGGCACCGACCGTTGCTCTGCCTTCGTCATGAGATCCAAAATCTCATCGACAACCGGACGATAGCTCCACCTTCAGCCCCCAAGGACCAAATACCTCATCCACATCTCAATCTAATTCACACACTGGCCGTCCCTTACGACCCCAGCGTATATATCACCCCAGCCCATCTGCCCAAGCCTGCGGTGTTCATTCCAGAAAGCACGGACTTGTGCATGATGGATGCACCTGAATCCCAATCATCTCAAACCTGTGAGCCCACTACTTCTGAGCTGATGAGGATGATCGAAGATCTTCAGAGAACTGTGGCAGATCTAACCTTTGGAGTTTTGGCTCCGTCATCAACCACATCACATACCAGGGAGTTCGTGTCAAAAGGCTCCCCAACCTTGGGACGGGTTGCGTCGAAAGAAGGCCAATCTTTTAGCAAAGTGGAGGCCAGTGATAAGAACAAGCCAGGGGCAGCATTAATCCCCATGAACATCTTCAGTGGGCTGTTGAGGCTTGCAAAGCCGAAGGACTGAACAAACAGCAAGTACTAGCAGTCGTTGCAACGATCGTGGATGGCACTTTTGCCGTTCAGAGTGAGAGCAGTTTGAATCGAGGGGTAGGCCGGGAAAAGGGCCGTCTTGCTAGGAATGTTCCTTTCAGCTCTAACCCTACTCCCAGAAAAGATCAGCAAACCCAGCCAGCACCTGCCGACCCCTTTGTTGGCGCATCTTCTTCAAACCCCCGAACTTCGGACTATCTACCTCGGGGCCAGAGGGTGTTCACCCCACTGTACATGTCTCTATCAGCGGCCTTGAGGGTCCTGATTAGAAAGGGGTATCTGAAGCCGCTGGAGCCACAACCATTACCAAAGAAACCCCCTCCCTCACATAACCCAGCTGACTACTGTGCCTTCCATCAGCGAGCTGGCCATGACACTGACATGTGCCTTCGTCTTTGTCACGAAATACAAAATCTGATCGACAACAGGATCATTGCCGTGCCAGTCTTGCAAAGTCTATCGGCACTTGATCAATGAACTTGCGGGGAATAATGTGACCATATGATCAGGGGATGAACCACCTGTGGGCGGCACTCAGTTTACTCCGGATGTGGCGTTTAGCAAGCACTGTTTTGAGCACTTGCGAATGCTAATTTTGTACTTTCTGACTTGGGTATTGGGTCAGT